>CM060877.1:28906675-29030590 GCA_030737845.1 Acorus calamus | reverse complement strand
TGGGGGAGAGGTTGGTTTGCATGACCTTTTTGAGGAGCACTTTCGGGCGGACGTTGATAGGGAACATCGCGCAGCAGAACAATGAGGTTGGGTATGATCTCGTGAATGAGAGGATCTACATGTCTGGTGCTTTTGATTGCAAGAATGATTGATAAAGTTTGGGCTATAAATGCTCGTTCTGTTGAAAGCTTGATTCAAATTTTGCAGTATAAAATCTTGTGTCGTGTGCATTTTTTTTTTTTGAACTTTAATAGTAAATTTTAAAATTTAGATATTGAATGGTTGTTTTATTGGACTAAATTTAAATCGCATCTGAATTTAAATTTTATTTTAATTCAAAATTTTGATTCTTATCTTGATTTTAAATTTTAGAAATTAAATTTGAAAATTTAATATTTTTTTAATTAATATTAGTGATAGATTTTTACAAGAACTCCCGTGGTGCCCAAGTCCTCCACATCTTGTACATTTGTGCTTATTTACCTTTTTTTCTTTACATTTGGATCACAGATCCTCTTTTTCTTTGGTCGGCCTCTTGGTCGAATGGTCTTAGGAGGACCAAGGACCTACCCAGAAAGTAGTAGTCCATAAAATCAATCACATTGAATCCGCTCATTCTCGAAATAAATGCAATAGCATGGACACATGACATTCCAGAAACTTGCATATTCAACAAGTACAAACTCTCTCATCCAGCCTAACTGTGGTTTTGAAACATGGCCCAACATATTTTCTTGGAAGATCTCTAATAACTGTGCATCTTCTATAACCTCCACATATTGCTTTTGCATGATACCTGGAAACAAATATGTGAAAGTCATATTTTCTAAAGTACTGCATCTTATTAGTGGCCATAATCATCCCTTAAAACAACCATCGAACACTCATCTCGATTTATAGTTTTAGTAAACAGATTCCCAAGCATGTATTGTTGGCCGTGTTCAGATTTAACTTTCTTCCAATATCTACCATGCACAAAGGTGATAAGGTATTGTGTGTCATCATCACCCATGGTTTAACTGATCTACAAAATAAAATAAAAAAAAAGAGGTAAACCATAAGTTATATTTTGATAAAGGCATAAATTGAAGCTTCAGCAATGTATGCTAAAAAGGCATGTACATAATTAACTGATGCAGAACAAGTGGCCGACACGTTCCGGGAGCGATGTACCTGAAAGGGTTCATTTGAAGATTTTCAAATATTTACAAAAAAACCGGCCATAGAAATAAATGGCGCCCCGAACTCAGAATCGCCTGAAATTTTTACTGAAGGTAGATGTCGAGAAAATATTCAAGAGTTGTCGCTATGCCACAACACATCCTTATTTTTTCATTTTTCCAATTTTTTGGCCCTCAAAATGGCATTTGTGCTATTTTTAGTAACTTTTTAGATTTAGCATATCTCTTTCATAATAAATCGGATTTGATTGAAATCAAATCCCAAGATCTTCTAAGATCCCCTAGAGTTAGTTATAACAAATTTTGGTTTTTACTATTTTTAGTAAATTTTCCCTATTATAAAAGGGAGGCTTGTAATCTAGTTTTCAACTTTTATTAATATATTTCTGAGTTTTAGTATTCTCTTTGAGAATTGTGGTTTGTTGACAGATCTTAACGCTTATTGGATCTTTATTTTAGTTTTTCGCTGCGTTATTAACATTACATCTGATCATGCTTAATAAAAAAAAGGATTACAATTTTGTCACATACCAAGTATTAAAATTAAAATAACTTAGGGTTCGTTTGGTTGTACGATTGAAACGGATTTCGCTTTTTGAAAAGCTGAAATCCCAAAATCGTGCAGCCAAACTGGGCGGATTCCGGCAGAATCAAAAGCTGAATTCCTTTTAATTTTTCTTTGAAATCCGTGTTTTAAAAAGCTCAAAAATAACGATTTTTTGTCGGAATCGATTTTTTAAATTGAAAAACAACTTTCTCTACCAAATATTAAACTCATTTCAAATATTGATTCCTGAATTAAAAAAAAAACATTCTAAAAAAGTCAAAGTCTAAAATCATATTAAAAAACATCTTTATTTCAAAAGCTACTTTTTAATCTGTGTTTTCAAACGGACCCCTAGTACAAACATGCTGCGAAGCAATGTTAAATACATATAATACAACCAGATCTATCATTGTTGAATACATGCATATAACACAATCAGTTTTGATTCTGCATTTATAACATCAGATATCTTTTTATATGTTTACATTAGATTTTTCAAATTACTTTTGGATTCTAAATTCACAACATGTTATCAACCGACTATTTCTTTCTTAAATAAATTTTTTCCTTATTAGCAGTCTAGCAGGCGGACATGACAACCCAAATCCCCTCACTAAATATGAGATTTGACAAATGAGAATGAGATTGAAAAATTGGCTATTATAGAATGACTGATAGTTTTATAGAAACTTGGTTATGATTTGACTATTATAGAATGGCTGGTTGTATCATAGAAACTTAGCTATGATTTGATCCCCCATTGATTTTGAATTTATAACCTCAAATATATTTCTATTAACGTCAACGTACATTTTCAACGTATACGAATATATTTGTCACAATCACTTTGTATTTGCGACTCCCTCAATCACAAAAAAAAATGGTAGCAGCAGAAATGATAGGGGGTGTGTTGATCTGTCTCATTATATTCACATCAACCACCAACGCTGCCAATAGTGATTTCAGCCTCACTTTGATCCACAGAGACTCCCCCCTCTCCCCCTTCCACAACCCGAACTTGACGCGCTATGAGCTCAACCAGGCCAAGTTTGACCGCGCAATAGCTTACGAGCTCGCTCTCTCGGTCGCGCCCTCGTCGCCCAAGCTCGACCCAATCACGCCCCAACTAATTCCCCAAAAGGGCGAGTACCTGGTCAGGTTCGCCGTTGGTGACCCCCCGGTGCCAGTCCACGCCATCTTCGACACAGGGAGCAGCTTCATATGGTTCCAGTGCCAGCCCTGCCAGAAATGCTTCCCCCAGAAGGACCCCATATATGACCCAGTGAGGTCCGAACCCGCAATGTCCTTCCAGTGCACGGACGCCCTCTGCAACTCCACCCCGAGCCCTTCGTGCGGCCCGGACCAAAAATGCACGTTCCTCCAGGAGTACCTCGACGGGACTTTCACGGAGGGGGAGCTCAAGCGGGACACGTTCGCTTTTGAGGGCCCCAACGGCGCCACCGTGAGTGGCCTCCCACTCGTGTTCGGCTGCAGCCACAACAGCATCATCAGTAACCCTGACGATTGGGCGGACGGGGACCGCGCGGGCATCGTCGGCATGGGCCGCGACACGCTCTCCATGGCGACCCAGCTCGGGCAGCCCGCCTTCGCGTACTGCCTCCTCGGAGAGCCCCAACAGTCGATGACGTCGCGCGTGCAGATCGGGGCTAGCCCGCGCATGTGGGGGAACTCCACCGCCATGTTGGGGGGGAACTCCACCGAAATGTTGGGCGCGGTATACTACGTGGCCATGCTCGAGAGCATCTCGCTCGGCGCACAACGCGTCGTCGATGTCCCAAGTGGGCATCAAGTGACGCTTGACTCCGGGACGACCATGACGTACTTAGAGCCGGAGTTGTTTGATCCGGTGCTCGACACGGTGAAGGGCTTGATGAAGGGGTTCGAAGTGAAAAGTGACCCAGAGGGGCGGTCCGAGTTGTGCTATGGAGCAACGACGAAGGGGTTGATAGAGGCGGGATTGCCGGTGATCGAGTTGGGTTTCGTGGGTGGGGCGAAGCTGGAGGTGAACGTGGAGAGCTTGTTCTTGGAGGTGGCGGAGAGGTTGGTTTGCATCTCCTTCAGGCGGAGTACCGTCCGCATGACGATAATAGGGAACATCGCGCAGCAGAACAATGTGGTTGGGTATGATCTCGTGAATGAGAGGATCTACATGTCTGGTGCTTTTGATTGCAGGATGTATTGATTGTTCTTTGTGTTATAAATCGCTCGTTCTTTGTCTAGAATGGCGCTTGAGATATAAATCAATTTGAAACTTGATTTCTCAAGGAATAATTATTTCATAAAAGGACTTGCCAAACGGCTTGTCCATGAGATATCGAGGGGGATGAGGCTTAAGCCTATAACTTAAATTACATGCAGCGGATTTCCTACCATTGTGATTGGAGATCCCATGAAAATGGTTTTCAAGGGGTTAACGAAGTTGTATTAGTAAACTTGTGAGTACTGTATAGGAAAAGTTCCTCTAACCCATCCCTATGATAACAATACTAACTGTAGCAACAGAAGACTGAGCTTACGCTCTTAATGGGTTCGAGTCCTTTTTGGGACATGGTGTGCTCCGTGTAGGCACCCTGGAAAACTCATCTATATGAGTGCACGGGCGTAGGGCTGCGTCCTTTTATATTTGGGCTAAATCTCTAAGGCAATTAAGAAAAGATACGAGCACCTGACTGTAACGTGCTACCCCATAGAATATGACCCATATCCTGTACCGTGTGTTTAACTAGTGAACTCTGATTATAGGGGTCGAGTTCAAAGACATAGTCTACTCAGACTTCTCAGTGGGATCTAGTTTACACTAAGTGAAGGTTCATGCCCACAAGATACCTTCATCTATTACATAGTATAAAACGCTCAGATCAAATCTCTAATTGTTGCCCTTCTCTTTCTTCTCTAGATTGTCACATTTTTTGTCAGTGGGGGATTGTGGGCTTTTCAGATGTCAAAGCCCATTATGACAAAAAATGTGTTTGTCTGAGTCCAACTCATTTGGACTAAGTTTGAGTTTTATAAACTCATTTTCAAGCCCATTGACTCAATATTATGACTTGATCTTTTTGTTATAGTAGCCTAAATTCAAATTCAAACAGATTTTTAAATGTTTACATTTAAATATTTTAACATATGACTCTTTATATTTTAAAGAAAGTTTTTAATAGCAATATTTAACGCATTCATGAAATTATTTGAGTCTTAAAGAAAAACCGCGTGAGCTGATACGTTGTTTAAAGAAAACGCGTGAGTTGATACGTTGTTTAAAGAAAACGCGTGAGCTGATACGTTGTTTAAAGAAAAACCGCATGAGCTGATACGTTGTTTAAAGAAAACTGCTTTTCTTTTAAATCGGTAACAGTCGACAATTAATTGTCGGGCAATTAAAAGATTTCAATGCCACTATGAACATTGTCTTTGTATTTCTTTGTGAATAGGGTTTCTCTACTATAAATAATGGCCTATCAAATATTAAATCAATCAGTCAATCAAAGAAAAAAAAAGAAGTGTTTTTTCATTCCAGTGTGAGTATCTTGTTTTCTTCCTTTCTTAACAATAAAGGTGTGTGAGTGAACTTATTTGAGAAAAGCTACCGTGAGTGGTTTATTTGTAAAAACCCCCTTGAGTGTCTACTTCTACCATATTTCATCCTCTGTACTTTGGCTTCGGCCACTCATACTCCATTACACTCTGTTCACCCACTTTTGTCAAGCTGTTTATCTTCTGATCCTGTATGAGCGTTTGAAAGGATCGCAGTTCGTTCATTGTGATTTCATCGTAGCTCGCACCATGAGGAAACATAACCCTGGTAGTCGTATCTCTCCGTGGTAGGAGTCATTTAACCCTATGCGTGAGGGAGCCTTATTCACTGAAGACAGAGTGTCTCTGCTCGCTTCCGTCAAATCGAAACGCTTCTATAATCTCTTTTTTATTGTTTTATTACAGAACATCTTATACATACTGCGTTTTTCATCTTAATTTGAATATATGACTTTTGTGTGACTCGAATAGATTTATGCATAGCTCATAACTCATATTTTTCTAACAGTACATCCCTTTTTAGGGTGGAAGGTGAGAGAGAGTGTAGGCATTTTCGCTAATGTGACAAAATATTTTGTGGGATCCTTGCATGGAGGAATATTTTACGGTACCCTCCGCTTGGAAAACTTGCATGACCACGTGGCGTCTTTTGAGGTGGGATATACGAGGTCTCTAATGTCGGGGGCATGCACCCACGTTGGTAGTCAGATCAGATAAGTGGGCCCAAGTCAAATGTAAGGGGGTGTTTGTTTGCACTGATATTCAGTGCTTATTTAGATTAAAGCCGATGTATCCTCTTTAATTGTGTTTGGTATTGTTCAAATAAGCACATATTACTTACCTCGTTAAGACATTTTCAATCAAAAATTTTCAGCTACCATTCCGGCACTTATTATCCGCCAGACGTCTTCAGTGTTTATTCACCCCTGTGAAAAGACCGATGTGCCCCTGCCTTTTATTTATTATTACACAAGGTATATAAACCCTCTTTTTTATTCTCTCTCATCTCTTCCACCATTTTTTCACCCTTTTGAAACCCTAGCAGTCGAGGACAGCAGATCCCCCTTGCATCACCGTCGGCTCACGGAGGCGGAGGCCACGAAACCGACATTCCTTGATCGCCGGTTCAGGGAGGCGGAGGCCGCGGATCTCCGGTGAAAATATCAAGCAGTGATCGTCATTTTTTTCCTTGATCGACCCGGAAAGGCTGGTCCGCCCTTCATCATCTCTCCATTCCATGGATCCGAAGATTTTTCGAGGTCCACCACCCCCATCAGCCACAGAAGGTCCTCATCTTTGCTCTTCCATTGCACGAATACAAAGATTTTTTAAAAATGGACAGATTTTTTAAAAATGGACAGGATAATGCACATACAAAGATTTTGGAACTAACCAGCATCAGGAAGTCCATCTTTTTGAATAACGATAGTCCTTCTCCTTTTATGACCTTATCAATAACCTTATGAATTTCTGGTAGTTTATGTGAAAAGATTTTTGATGTTCTGATCCCTTAGAGTCATGTTCCTTAGGTCCGAATGTGAAAATATTCATTGTTGTATGCTTACCAATGGCATCCATTGTAGTAATTGGACTCGTTACATTTTTTCATAATTCTTATATTGTGTATTAAAAGGTTTTAATTGAATTGTCTTTAATTTGAATTTGGGATTAGGATTTCAGTTTCCATAACATTGGATTAAAAGACCTTCTCTAACTCTCCCACTTTTCCTTTTTTTTTTGTTTTTGTTATTTTGCACTTTTTGTTCTCTTATGATGATGGTGGTAAATAAAGGTTTTAGTTTATGATTGTTAAATATTCAAAGCACCCAATTCATGAAATCCATCTTTGATGATGGTGGTAAATAAAGGGTCTTCAATGATTGAGTTCATGGTGGTGTATGTTAGAAGGTCTCCTGATTGATTGCTTTATGGAAGTTTTGAAAGTGGTCTCCATGAGGCCACTTTTAGTGTAGCTAGCTTTTGCAATTACATAGTTTTTGGGGGAGACTTGTGGCTGAGTTTATGAAACTTTACATCCAGTGTTATATAAATATAATTTTCTATGAGAAGGATTGTGTGATAAGTTTTTGAATGAATTTGCTGTTTCTGAATGGAGAGGTTGATCACTTTTGGAATAGGGTCAGGGGTAGATCCTAGTTGCTCTTTTCTGTGTGCTGGGCAGAAGAGGAGGTGCTAGGCTTGACCAGCCACCCTACCTCTACATAATTATCAAGTGCATGATCATATGGGTTTATTGCTTTATTGTGTAGCATGTATAGGCTTGATATATCATCATAGTTATGACATTTTCAACACTTCAATGTATGAATGAACCCAATGCATCTATTCCAAAAAATCAACTGAGTTATGGCACTGTTTATTGTTGTGAATGGTGGTTATTGCTTTTATACAAGATTGCATTGTGAGAATTAAATGAAAGTTTAGAGGAGATGAAAGTTTAGAACAGTGCACTGGTCTTCACTGATATACACACACATATATATGCATTATTATTTTTTACTTGGGGGGGGGGGGTGTTGTTCGTATTTTGGGCACACATACGTCAGAACACTTTAATAGTTTATGATCTTCTGATTCTACCCCGGATCAATTCTGTGGTTGTATCTCTTATGATCGCTCTCATTACGACAGATCAGGAACAATGATTTCTTTTCACTTTATGTCTTGTGAATAAATGCGGCATTGAATTTCTCTGGTTAGTGTCATTTGTAGTAATGCTCTGGTTACATGGTTTCATGGTAATCAATCACAATGAATGAGCTATTGTGGATCACATTTTCATGTAATGATTCTATCCTAATATTATGTGTTTGGTGCTGAGTAGGTCGTGCGGGAAGAGTGGGAGAAATACTTGCTGGGGAAATCAGAATTGCAGCATATGCAGGGTGGAACATGACGCGTTGATGGCAGCTGCCTCTGAAATCAGAAACTTAACCAAAGATTGCATTTGGTGGAGTTTGTTTGCTCATGTAGTCTGTGTGCAGTCTAGACATGCCTGTTTGGATGTAGTTTGTGTGTTCTTAGTTTCATGTTTGCTTGGATGTAGTCAGTGTGTTCAGATTTCATGTTTGTTTGTTAAACATGAAGATTGTTATCAAACATTGCAGTGTGCATATATGTTGTAAGACAAGAGATTGTATCATGCCTCTAGTTTGTTTGAAGTGCGTTAAATGATTGCAGATTGAATGTCCAATGTGTTATTGTTGAATGAAAGTTTGATTGAATTCTAAGTTATTGTTGAATTGTAGTGGTATCATGCCTCTAGTAAGTTTGATTGTAAGTTCATATGCCCAGTCCAGTCTATATCATACAGTCCAATTTAAGCCATGCAGTCCAGTCTATACTCTATGGGAGTGTTGAAATCTGAATAGTACTGCTTATTATGACAGACCAATGAAATTAGATTGACTATTTTTGTCTATGTGAACTTTATATGTTAAAATAAAACATTTCTATGTGCGCATTTTGGTAGAATTTATGTAACTGTCAAACTCTTACAAAGGGGGTCCATCCCAATTTTTTGCTGTTCTGTTTTTGAATTTTAATAATGGCACTACGATGTGTTTGCAGAAAAATTGAAGAGTCTTTGCAATTCTATGAGATATGTGGAAATATATAAATATCAGAGTTTTCAACAGATTAAACATGTGGGTATCCAAACACTATATTGTTTTGGCTCTTCAAAGGAAATTGTGGTACTGATATTTTTAACATGTTAAAAAGGAATAATCTTTAATATCTCCACAAAAACATGTTTTTTCTATTTTAACCAAACATCAAAATAACATTCAGCACTTATAAAATGGACCAAAATGCCCTTCCAATAATCACATAAGTCAACTGGTTAACCAAACACACTTATTTAAAATACTGCTTAATATTTTTCATTGAACCAAACGTTTTTTTCCCCTAAACTCTTAAAGATTATCATCCTTCCTCTTTCTGCACTTAACAATCAGCACTTAAAATCCGCTTTCCGCCGCTGCCAAACAGCACCTAAGTGTATAAATAATACTCGGCCTACCGATCAGTTCAGGCTACTCAGAGGTGGGCCCTCATAGCGCTCTTTTTTGGGTAATTAAACTTGACACTAGTTTACGTGCACATGCGTTTGATTACGCGATTGTAAAAATGACTATGTAAAAATCTGCGATTATAAAATTGAATCGGTAGGAATTTCATTTTCTTAACCGTTTGAAATAGTAGCTTTTTTACATATTATTTGTCTGAAATCTGTGTACAGGAAACTGTTATAGTAAAACTGTTTGATTGTACGATTGCAAACACAGCTTCTTACAATCACAAACACAGCGCAATCGCATAATCAAACGCACCTTTAGTCTATATCCACCTCTGGTCCGACCGGTCTAGTCTATCGCCTATTGGTGGCATGATATGGTCTACGCAGGTACATCGAGTGAGCAGTGAGTGTTTGTCGACAACTGATTAAGCTGGACTTTTTATTCCACACAACTGATTAATAATTCAAATTAAAGAACATTTGTAAAAAATTTGTACATGATCACATATATGATTAAATTAAAAAAAATCCAGGCTAGTTCACGTGCTTATGATTATTAAGAGAGTCATTATTTGTAATCATGCCTCCTATTATATAGATATTTTACAAATTGTATCTCAATTTTAAATTTTGAATTTAAATCTATTATTTTATGTGATTGAAATTTAAATCATATCTGAATTTTAAAATTTGAATCCTATCTTAATTTTAAAATTTAAATCTTACATTAATTTAAATTTTAAATCATCTTTATTTTTTTTGTAATTAAAGAGACTAGGGCCAGTTTTGAAATTAACTTAAGTGGGCAAATTGCCTCTCATTCATTATTGTTCGTGATTTCAATGTGATTTGGTTCAGTGCGATCTAAATTTTTTTTTCGTGCATTGAATTTCAAAAATAAATAGTTAAATGTTACTAATTCAACTGTTTGATAAATCGGATTTAAACCATGACTTTATCATGATATAATAAATATATTAATTAAATTTACAAAGAAATGAAATAATTTGAAAAAACTTTGCATAATTGTGGAGGTAAAAATCTTTATCATGTTAAATAACGACACGTGTCAAGTCAAGACGGATATGGGCCATTACATCTAGAGTCCGTAAGCCCGAATCCAAATTCAAGAAATCATTAGGACACTCCCGAGTAGGTGCGACACAAATAGATTGAAGGTCTAATCGGACAGTCTGGCACCTCGCGGGCGAATGTTACATCGAGTAGATAAGGCATGATCGGATTAGAGGTCTGATCGGACGGCCTTATACCTCGTGAACAGTTAGATAAGACACAACTAGACTAAAGATCTGGTTGGGTGATCTTTTATCTCGCAGATACACACACAAACACAACAAGTGAACGATCAGGCCAAAGATCACGAGGAGGACAGATGAAATGGTCAGACATCAATAATGCTTGTAACTGTCAGGTAGACAATTAATGCCCACTACTTACATAATGTGGGTAACTAGGTTCGTGATTAACGCTTCTGTCGCGGTACGTGTTTCTACTTATTATTCCCAACAACAAACACAATGTGCTACATTAACAAGTGGCGGTTTTCATAAAGATCGCCCACAAAGTGTTTAATGGAGAAATCATTATAACGGCTAAAGGGGAGAGGCAGCGGCAATCTAGCTAAGTGACCCTATAAAAAGGAAGTAATTCGAAAGTAAAGGTATCTAACTTTTCCAAACTCAAGTCACCAAATTAATGAGATTTGCTTTGAATTCTCTTACTGATACATCTATTCGGAGGCCCTTTGGCTCGCACCACACCGGTGTCTCTCTGATTCCCTTTTTGAGTGCAGGATCCATTGTTAAGTGGTTCCGGTTCGAGAAGAAAGGCTATGAAGGTCGATTGTTTTGGAGGGAAAAAAATACTCTTCAAAAATGATAAAATTTTAAATCTTAGTACTTATAAACTTTTACTTAATATGATAACATGAGTATATTTTATAAAATCTAATTATGTATAAATTCTTAAAACCTTTAATTTCAAACTATGCTTTTGAAAAATGTTGTTTTAGTATCTTTTCAATCGCAATATTTTTTTAGCATAAAAAAGAAAGATATTGTTTTGAAAAGCTAAATATTGTCAATGTGTTTGGATCCATGTTTGAAAATTTTTAACTTTTTAAATGAAGAATTTATTCAAACACTAATCCAAATGGGACTTGGTTATTTTAATTAGTAATTAATTACAAATTATGTGACAAAAAACTCAGCCGGTTTAATCAACTTGTAGCCACTTCTAGATAACAGTCAATTCAACAGGTGAGTTTGATTGATTTTACTCGTTTTTATAGGATTGGATTTTGTAGTGTATGCATGCAACTTCCCTTCTTGTTTTCTCTACAAAAATCTATAGACACATTTCAGTTCACATGTTTGTTGGGTGATATAAATATGGTGCATGGCTGTTGTTTTATATGAAAAAAGTAACGCAGCAGATAAAGAGGATTCGAACAATGTTAAAATTCCAGAACTGCTGGAATCCACAATAAAAATTACAAGACAAAATGTATTTTTTATTGATTGAAAAGACTGTCTCTTGCAAAAGACTGTGACACTCTTTAAACAAGCCTTAAACATTCAATACACTATCAAAATATCGATTATAATTCTACTAAAAATAATAAAAACACAACTAAAATGACAATGATTAAAATATAATCAAATAAAATTATCTAAAAATCCTAAAATCATAATTCACCGGTAAAAGTGATTATTATGATTTTAAATAATGAGTTTTGTTTATAAATTATAAAATCTAATAAAACTTTATTTTAATGGCTGATTTGAAATAAAATATTTTATAATTATTTCTTTTCAAATCTGTCATACATCACATGATTTTAAATCTTTGTCTGGTTTAGCATTGGAATAAGGGGTTGGGATAATGAAATAATTGGGTTAAATCACATGTTATCCATATTGCATGAGAAAAAAAGAATAAAGCATGGATAATTGTCCGTATTAATGCCCTTTTAATAGAAATGATAGACTTAAAATTTTTTAATTTTTTTTGAAGTTATCTCATATTTTACATCATTTTACCCAAATATAAAGTTAAGTATAAGAAAAAAAATAGAGATAACAAAATGCGTTACCAAATATAAATATAGATAAAAATAATGATCTTTTTATCCTAAGCTAACTATCCTAAATATTTATCCATTTTCCAAACTATGGCTTGAAGCTTTAGTCCTCAATTTACAACCTCAAATCTCTTTACATTAGATTTGTTCTTATCCATGGGTGACAGTTATAGAATGGTACAAAAGATCAACTCTGCACATAACTAGATTAGGATAAAGGCATACGGGAAACTAGAACCAGACAAGAATAAGGCACAAGATGGGCCTATTCGCAAAACCGCTTTAGCTAACGGAGCTACCCAACTACAAATCACATGAAGGGGAAGCTGCTATTCGGCTCACCTCATCCTAAGAGTGAGCCCAACTTTGTCTGTCAGGATGGGTTCACAGAGATTTTGGGTAGGCATTTGACCATGAATTAATGTTTTAATCGAATAATGTTGGGCTTTATCGTAATTTAATAATGCTTGATTTTTTGTTTACCAACTAATACCCTGGTTAAGATAAATAACGAGGAATTTAAAAATCCAGCCTGTTTTTTGTCATGAAAGTCATAATCGACTAAACCCCATTATGGCTGATCGTTATATAGAAACTTGGTTATGATTTGACTGTTATAGAATGATTGCTCGTTTTTATAGAAACTTGGTTATGATTAGATTCCCAATGATTTTGAATTTAAGCCTTAAAAATATTTCTTTTAACGTCAACATTTTGAACATATAAGAATCAATTTCTCACATTTACTTGGTATTTGTGACTCTTTCTATCACAAAAAATAGTAATAGCAGAAATGATAGTGTTCGTGTTGATCAGTCTGATCATATTCACACCAACCACCAATGCTGCCAATGGTAGTTTCAGCTTCACTTTGATCCACAGAGACTCCCCCCTCTCCCCCTTCCACAACCCGAACTTGACGCGCTATGAGCTCAACCAGGCCAAGTTCGACCGCGCAATAGCTTACGAGCTCGCTCTCTCGGCCATGCCCTCATCGCCGAAGCTCGACCCACTCACGCCGGAACTAACGCCCCATCAGGGCGAGTACCTGGTCAGGTTCTCCGTTGGCAACCCCCCGGTGCCAGTCCTCGCCATCTTGGACACGGGGAGCAGCCTCACATGGTTCCAATGCCAGCCCTGCCACAGATGCTACCCCCAACAGAGCCCCATATACGACCCGTCGAAGTCCGAAGCCTCAATTTCCTACCAGTGCACGGACTCCCTCTGCGACTCCACCCCCGAACATGCATGCGGCGTGAGGCAAAAATGCACGTACAGCCTGTCGTACCTCGACGGGTCCATCTCAGAGGGGGAGCTCATGCGGGACACGTTCACTTTTGAGGGCCTCGACGGCGCCAACGTGAGTGCCCTCCCACTCGTGTTCGGCTGCAGCCACACCAACATCTTCAGCAAGCCGGATGTGTGGGTGGACGGGATACGCTCGGGCCTCGTGGGCATGGATCGCACGCCGCTCTCAATGGTGTCACAGCTCGGGGTGCCCGCTTTCGCGTACTGCCTCCTCGGTCAGCCCCAACAGTCATCGACGTCGCACGTGCAGCTCGGGACCAGCCCACGCATGTGGGGGAACTCGACCGCCATCTTAAAAGGGACGACCTACGGGGTCATGCTCGAGCAAATCTCACTCGGCACGCAACGCATTGAGGGTGTCCCCAGCGGGCCTGTGGAGCTCGACTCTGGGACGACCTTGACACACTTAGAGCCGGGTTATTTCATTCCGGTGCTCGACGCGGTGAAGGGCTTGGTGAAGGGGTTTGAGGTGGTAAGTGACCCGCGGAAGTCTTCCGAGTTATGCTATGCAGCGACAACGAAGGAGTTGATAGAGTCGGGATTTCCGGTGCTCGTGCTGGGGTTCGTGGGCGGGGCGAGGCTGGAGGTGAACGTGGAGAGCCTGTTCTTGGAGGTGAAGGAGAGGTTGGTATGCATTTCATTGAGGCGGAGCCCATTCGTGTTGTCGTTGATAGGGAACATTGCGCAACAGAACAATGTGATTGGGTTTGATCTCGTGAATGAGCAGATCTACATGGCTCCTTTTGATTGCATGATGTATTGATTGTTCATCGTGCTGTAAATCGCTCGAGCTGAGGATTATTGAATGAACGTTAGGAAGCTCGGACAATTTTTTTTTTTTTTTTACCTTCAATCTTAAATTTTGAAATTTAATCTTAAATTTTGAAATTTAAATGCTTAATTGTTGTTTTTATTTGATTAAATTGAAGGAAGAAATATCTAAATAAATAAAGTCTCATTTGAGAATCATGTTACATGGAATGATTTAATTGTCCTTATTTTTATCAAATTATTTATTTTTTCTTCACATCTATTAATCGGGGATAGTCAATTAGGATTTTCATGGACAAAATGTCCATGTATATGGATTTATAAATATTGTATTATTCAATTAGAACATTAGTTCATGGACAAGTCGTCCAGCGTTATTCAATTGAGATATTATTTTGTAGACATAAAGTTCAGTGGTATTCGATTGAGACATTATTTCATGTATAAAAAGTCTAGTATTATTCGATTGAGACATTATTTCATGAACAAAAAGTCTAACATTATTCAATTGAGACATTATTACGTGGACAAAAAGTACAACAATTATTCGATTGATACTATTTTTTATGGACAAAAAGTCCAGCGTTATTCGATTTAGACTCTTCATAGTAAACATTTTGTCATGTGTTCTTCAATTTAAACATGAATTTTGAACTTTAAAGAGAGAAATATAAAAGAAATAACTGAAGTTACAAGGGTCTGAAATTAGATTAGCAAGAGGAAGAAGGAATAGTAGTGAGATAAAATAATTTTATCTTAGTGAAATAAATAATACTAACACGGAATAATATTTATGAACAACTCGAATCAATCACCAATGCAACCAGAGAAGTATAAAAACAATCAAACACAAATAAATACCTAATTTAAGTGGTTCAACTTAAGTCTACATGTACAGGGACTCCAGCAACAGTCTACTATACTTAAACTTGTTAATCAGACGGATATAAATCGGATATGCCTATATCCATATCCGTATTCGAATTAGATATCCGAAAAATTATCTGCATCCGATATCCGACAGATATTGAAAGTGAGTATCCGTATCCGACCAAAAATCTGGATTTGGATACACATAATTATCCAAAATATCCAAAAATTCAAAATAAATATGGAATTATTAAAATATCCAAAGATCCAATATCCAAAAATAAAAATCATATTTTTAATATTTGAAATATGTAAAAAAATAATTAACTAGTAAACATAAAATTGAAAATATATGCATCAAATATTACATGCTTTAGAGTAAAAATAAAATTAAAAACTTATATTAATCCTAAAAATATAAATAAATAATTAAATAATAATAAAATGATATTTTCAGATACATATATTTTAGGATCGGATATAGGCATATCCATATCCGATCCGCAAGTTTATGAATACGGATACATATTTTTTTGATATCGGATTTTTTTTGAATTTTCATATACGGATTCGGATCGGATAGGTATATTTTTTCGGATAGTTGATTGGCTTAACTTTACCAAAATATAATGAGAATAATGTGTGCTACCTCAATGAAACCCTAAATAATCTTCAAAATAATATGGAGAACATTGGAATACGCGGACCTCTGTCCCTCCCCTCTCTCTCTCCTTTCTCTTTCATGGGCAGGACTAACTTGGGCCCACAATCCCAACAAACCGTCGAGTCAGGTTTTAAAACATTGCTATGAATTTTACTGTACTATATTCTAGATGAAGTACAACTCATTTTGCGCCTGCAATCAGGCCTGTCAATGGGTCGGATGCGGGCTAGGTCAAGGTGGACCCTGACCCGACCCATGGTAGGACCCGGCAGGTCCTGGTCCAATCCAGGATCTGACGGGTTCTTGGAAATGTGGACCCAAACCCGGATCCATCGGATAATTGTTAAAAACAAAGAGCGTTGATACACACAATAATTTTTGCAGCCCATTTTGTAGTCTCATACACTATGATAACGTAGTATATATTGCACTATCATAGTGTATGGGTCCTATCATACTATATGATCTAATTTTTTTTTCATTATGAAAAAAAATAAACTAATGTATCTTAGTATATACTTCATTTCATATAACAGTATACACTTTAAAGTGTGAGTGTATATACTTCATTTCATTTCATATAACAATGTATTATTACAGTATAAATTGTTAACAAAGTTAACAAACACATACACACATCACAAAGTTTCTTACAAAAAAAAATAACTGAGAGTTAATAAAGATATATTATTCCCCAAAATAATATATTATTACATTATAAATGTTAGGAAAGTATCATTATAATATTAATTAACAAATAATGTTTTATAATGTAAAAGCTAAAGTTATCATTTGTTATTTTCATTTATAAACTACAAAACCTTGTAATTTCAGCAAAACTAATTTTTTCTTATCTTGATTCCTAATTTCTCTAAATTTACAAATACATCAACACTCTCATTTCCATCATAAAACCTTAGTCAAATATTCATCAACAAAGAATTATGTATTTTTTCCATTTCTCTATTTTTTAACATCTTCTCCATTTTTCTTTTTTTTTTTTTCCAATTTTTAAGAAAAAAAATTCACATTTATATCGATCGATAGAAATTGATATATTGATCGATATATCAAATTTGGGGCATTTCGATATATCAAATTTTTGATATTTAAAACATTGAGAGTGATCCAAATAACCCACATCCCTGCTGAGATAACCCCCCGCACCACCTTGGCTTCAATGTTATTGCCACCTCTCCTCATCAACTGGTTGGTAGCAACCCATTGTTCCTCAATTGATTGCAGACCTGATCGAATGGGGTTAAACTTAAACCACCTTTGGAGTTGAAGGAGGCTCCTTGTAAAGCCCTGTTGGCAAATGCGGGATTTGTTACCTTACCTGTTGGCAAATGCGGGATTTGTTACCTTACCTGTTGGCAAATGCGGGATTTGTTACCTTATGTGTAAGACCCTATAATTGGAATGCGGTCTCTTTTCTAATGCCAACAAGTGAAGTGTTCACTTTGTCTTGCGAAATGAACCCCATGCATTCTCCTGTGGATCACCCTCCCTGGTGGAGGATCTCAGCCTTCACTTGTTGAGATTTCAATAAACCCCCAAATCCCTATTTCTCATGCAAATCGATGAAGAAAATAGAAGAATATGCGTACGTAACTCCATTTTCTTGATGATCTAGATGGTAGATCTTCCGCTTTCAAGTTCATCTCTTTTTTGGATTCTCTCATAAATTGGTGGAATGTGTATGAGAAAGAGAATTAGGGTTTAAGTGGAGATTTCAACTCAAATTCCATTTTTGCACATCATCATGGCTGTAATTACAAATGAATCTTTAATAGATCACTACACATAAAGCTGAATTTATACTCAACTTAATGCATGTGTTATTCAAACTTATTAAAATCAAATCAAAACCGAATAGGTACAATGAACATCACTCATTCTTGTTTTTTTTTGAAGAAATGTAGATATTTGCTACCGGATTTCATTACTGAATTCGAATTACAAACTCTGAAAGGAGGGAGAACAGACATATATAACATAAAATAAACTAAAAAAATGCAATTCGAGGTCTTGACTCTGTCGGATTAGAAGAGATTTCTAAACCGAAGAGGGATACAAGTGACCGCGATCATCCCGTAATACGTATCCTCCCATTTGTGAACGTGACCTCTTCCGCCTTTGCAATATGTCGGCCCCAGTCCCGGACGCACCCTTGAAACATCTCCGACATATTCTCTTGGTAGACCTGCGTTCTTCCGAATATGGCTTCATTTCGTGTGCGCCATATCGTCCATGTCCCCGCTGGAATGATGGACTGTGATATGGTTGCTTCTAATCCGCGAGGGGATTCTCTGTGAACATCACTCATTCTTTATTTGATAGTCATCACAATGTTAATAATGTGTGTGTGTATATAAATATTTACGGTTATTGCGCTGATGGCAAAGAGTCCGCCCTGACCAGAGAAGCGCGGAAAAAGTTTTTTTTTTTTTTTTTAAATATCTAAATCAAATTTAAAATCATGTCTATATTAAAATGAAAAATATCTAGGTCTGCCTTGAGAGTTGCGCTACGCCGTCAAAATTGAAGGCCAATTTTGTAATTAGAAAGTCTAGGGCAATTTAAGTAACTTAATTGGGGATACTTTTGCCTCATTGATTATTGTATGTAATTTTTATGTGATTTGGTTCATTGTGTACTAAATTTATAACCTCTTATTAGCAATATTTTAAAAATAGAATGATGCATTGAATATTTGTATATATGTCACTAATTCTAGGCTTTGGTTAACCGTATTTGAATCATGACTTTTTATGATATTTATTTTTATATCAATTAAATTTACAAAAAAATGAAATACTTTGGAAAAACTTTAATTATAATGTTTTAAATATAATACTTTTACACTTTCACTAAGGGTCCGTTTGGTAGTGCGTTTGGGCGGATTCCGCTTTTTGAATTCCGGGTCGAATTCCGGCGGAATCAAAAGCTGGATTTCTTTTAATTTCTCTCTCGAAATCCGTGTTTTTAAAATCTAAAAAAGAACGCTTTTTGGTCGGAATCGATTTTTTGAATTGAAAAATAATTTTTTCTACCAAACATTAAATTCCTTCCAAATATTGAATTAAAAAAAAGCATCCAAAAAAAGTCAAAGGTCTAAAATCATCTTAAAAAACAGCTTTATTCCAAAATCTACTTTTCAATATGTGTTTCTAAACGGACCCTAAATATCATATCATGATTTTAATATATAAAAACTAATTTTATATTACACTTTTTACTTAATTGGTCGAATCAGGTTTTAAAACACTGCTGATTAAATACTGCATGTTTGTAACTCCCTTTCTTGTTTTCTCATCAAAAATCAATGGCACATTTCAGTGCCACAAGATTTGTTGGGTGATATAAATAGGATGCATGGCTGTTTTACTTTATTTTGTAGAAAACCAATGTTTCAAATTTTTTAGTTTAAATCCTGAATTTATAGCCTCATATCTCTTTCTATATACATTAGATTTGTTAGAATTACTTTGGATTCTAAATTCACAACTTGTTATTATCCATGGGTGACAACTTTTTTTTTTTGGATTGGTGTGGAGGTAAAAATCTTCACCATGTCAGAAAATGACACGTGTCACACCAAGACGGATATGAGACATCACGTTAGGGGCCCACAAATCTGGATCTGAATCTACAATGTCATAATAACATTCCTGAGCACGCTGGCACGACTAGAATGAGGGTCTAGTCGGACAGTCAGACATCTCATGGGCGAATGTCACCTCGAGTAGTTAAAGCATGATCGGATTATAGGTCTGGTCGGATGACCTTACTCCATGCAAACGAGCAGATGAGACATGATCAGACAAGAGGTCTAGTCGGGCGATCTTTCACCTTGCAGACGCACTCGAAGACGCAATGAATGAACGAGCAGGCCAAAGGGCCACGAGCAGAGCCGATGAAACGGTTAGAAGACCATAAACACCTGTAACTGCCAGGCAGACAGTTAAGGTACACTAATTGCGTGACGTGGGTAATTAGTAGGCACGACGTGCCTCATTAACACGTGGGAGTTTCTACCAAAATCGCCCACAAAGTGTTCAATGAAGAGATGGTTATAACAGCCAAAGGAAAGTGACAATCTAGCCAAGGTGACCATTCAAAAAGGGAAATGACTCAAAAAACTAAGGTATCAAATCAAATCTGATTTATTACTTTCAAGCCACCAAAATTTAAGTGAGTTTTGAATCCCTAACTGATACATCTCTTCAAAGGGCCTTTGACTGGCACCACACCGGTGTTCCCCTGATTTATTTGTGAGTGCATGATTCATCTCCATTCGGGTCCGAGTTCGTGAAAGAAGGCTCTAAAGACCAATAGTTTAACTGAAGGGGAAAATATACTCCTCAACTTGATATTTTGTATATGGAATTAATGTATTAATCGAATAACACTGGACATTTTGTTCATGAAGTAATGTTTTAATTGAATAATGCTGGACTTTTTGTCGATGAATTAATGTTATAATCGAATAATGCTGGACTTTTAATCGATGAACTAATGTCATAATCAAATAATGCTTGACTTTTTATCCACAAACTAATGTTTTAGTTGAATAACTCAAAATTTAAAAATTCATGAATATGAACTTTTTATCCATGGAAGTCATAATCGACTAACCCCCATTAATGACTTATTGTTATATAGAAACTTGGCTATGATTTGACTATTATAGAATGACTGCTCGTTTTTATAGAAACTTGGCTGTGATTAGATTCCCAATGATTTTGAATTTATAGCCTTAATGGGTAGTGGGTAGTGGTCGGTGACTTCAATGAAGTACGTTATACCTCTGAGAAGGTTGGCGGTAGACCCATTCACACCCGAAGAGTTGCAAAATTCAATAGAATGATAACTCACGCCTGCCTCCAGGACGTGAAGGCGACGGGCCACCTGTTCTCTTGGAGCAATCTTCAGGTTAATCGGGTTGCTTGTAGACTGGATCGGGTCCTAGTCAATATGAGGTGGCTGTCCACTTTTTCGGAAGGGTATGTGCACTATCACCCCCCGGGCACTTCAGATCATGCTGCGATGGAACTCATTCATGCCCCCAACCCTCCAAAGGGGCCAATGCCTTTCAAATTTTTTCAAATGTGGATTGGGCATCCTTTTCCATGACACAATAAAAAGGGCTTGGGATATGGATATCATGGGGACTGATATGTACATCTTAGCTAGCAAATTGAGGAATACAAAATCAATACTCAAAGCCTGGAACTGGGAAACATTTGGCTCAGTGCATAGGAAGGTCGCAGAACTCAAATTGGCTCTTAATGAAGTTCAATATGCACTGGCTAATGATCCTGCCAATTCTCAGTTAATTGAAGATGAAGGTACAGTAAGGCAGAGATATCATGAGGCTCTGCGCACTGAAGAATCTTTTGCTCGTCAGAAATCAAGAGCAAATTGGCTCCAGTTGGGTGACTCAAACTCTAAGTTCTTCTACTCTGAAATTGCGATGCGAAAGACTCGAAATACTATTAGAAAGCTGCATCTACCAAATGGAGAATACACGGATGACCCTGGCGTAATCAAAGGCTCTATTGTGGAATTCTATACAAATTTATTGAACAAGGAATCCTTCCTACCATTGGGTCAGGAGATATTTAGCTCCAAGGTCACAAACAGAGAAAATTGCCTCTTGTTGGAGGAAGTCACTGAAAGCGAGATCCACAAGATCTTCTTCCAAATGAAGGCTTCGTCATGTCCCGGTCCGGATGGTTTCAGCGCAGGTTTCTACCAGGCTTGTTGGTCGATTGTCAAGGATGACGTTTGTCGAGCAATCTATCTGTTCTTTCAATCAGGGAGGATGCTTCGTCAGATGAGCACTGCCTTTATCACACTCATCCCAAAATCCCTTCAAGCAGATTCAATGGAAAAATTCAGGCCGATTTCCCTCTGTAACACAATATATAAAGGGATCACAAAGATTCTAGCCAACCGGCTTCAGCCTATCTTACAAAGAATATTGAGTTTGAACCAAACTGCCTTCATCAAAAAAAGGAAGATTGGCCACAATGTACTCTTAGCCCATGAAATGCTCCGCTTCCTGAACATTCCAGCAGTAAGGGGGAGAGCATGCATCAAATTGGACATCCAAAAGGCTTTTGATAGTCTACGCTGGCCTTATCTCTACTCTGTTCTTCAAGGGCTTGGGTTTAATGAGTATTTCATCCATCTAATAAAAGAATGTGTGGAGTCTCCAAAATTCTCTGTTCTTGTAAATGGGAGCCCATGTGGTTTCTTCGGTTCGAACTGTGGACTACGGCAGGGGGATCCCCTATCCCCCCTTCTTTTTGTTCTTGCTCTTGAAGGATTCTCACAAAGATTGAATAAGGCATCTACCTCAAAGCTTATTGGGTCCTACCTCCAAGGACCTATTCCAGTAAACCATTTGGTTTTTGCTGACGATCTACTCTTATTCACAGACTCATCACCCCAAACAGTTGCTAATTTAAGAATCTTGCTGGATGATTTTGCTAGAGATTCTGGGCTACAGGTCAACGTAACCAAGAGTCAAGTCTTTTTGAATCCGAGAGATCCCAATAAGGCCAATTTTCTAGCCGTGCTAGGCATCCGTGAAGGGTCATTTCCTGTGAGATATCTTGGACTTCCAATGCTTAATGTGTCTTTAAAGCATGTTCATTGTCAGCCTCTCATTGAAAAAATGAGAAAAAAACTTTTGTCTTGGCAAGCCTTGCTTCTTTCCTCGGCAGGTAGATTGGAATTAGCCCGAACGGTCTTGAATGGCTTCCACCTATACTGGACTGGTGCATATTCACTCCCCAAGCAAACAATCAAAGAGGCCGAAAGACTAATTAGAGATTTTCTCTGGAGGGACTCCCCTCAAAAGCGGGCCACTCATCATGTGAACTGGGCATCTGTTTGTCGACCAATGATTGAAGGTGGGCTTGGAATTAAAACAATTATGGACTGGAATAAAGCTGCTGAAGGGGTACACTTTTGGGATATTGCTACAAGAAAGGAAAGCTTGTGGGTTCGTTGGATACACAGCCGCTACCTTAAATCTAAGTCCATTTGGGAGGTACTGCCTCGAATATCAAGCACGTCAGTTTGGCGTAAAATACTCGCTGCAAGAGGTTGGATTCAATCTAAGGTCAATACATCATCTACAATGGTGAGAACATAAATGTATGCACAGACCCGTGGATAGGGGGGCTGGGATTAAACCTAAAGCTTGATGGCAGACTTACCCACATGCTCGGGTTCACAAATCAAACAAAATTGAGCAATTTGATCCAATATGGAGTCTGGCAAAAACCACGGAGATGGCCATCTTCACTGATCACGCTTTGGGATGAAATTTCAGATTTGGAAATTGGTGGCAATGGTTTAGATGAGCTCATATGGAGTCCCAGCAAATTCGGTGACCTCACTCTAGCTGAAGCATGGAAAGAGGTGCGATGTAGTGCTGCCCCACCTGGCTGGTCTGATTGGGTTTGGCAACATTCTCAAGTGCCGAAACACTCATTCACCTTATGGCTTGCATGCATGGACAAGCTTCCAACTTAGCCAGATTGTATAGAAAGAACATTATTCAAAACCCCCTCTGTGTTCTTTGTTGCAGCAGTCCAGAGACCATCCAACATCTTTTATTCCAATGCCCATTTTCAAGTTATATTTGGAGTGGTATCCTTTCCAAAGCAGGGATCAATAGAAACTCCCCCTCCAGCATCCAATGTGAAATAAACTGGTTGCAAAGTAATTTCAAAGCGGAAGTACCAAAACACATTTTGCAGGTGTTGCTCTCCTCTTCAGTTTGGCAGATTTGGTTGGAGAGAAACAGAAGGACCTTCAAAGGTAAATCAAAACTAAAGGAGGCAATTATTTCTCTTATTTTGCAGGACGCAAAGATAAAATTGAATCAGAGTACTCTCAAAGCTGTGATAACTCCAGACCTTGAATTGATGATACAAGGGTTGGGCATCTCAATTTTAGAGCTCACCCTCACCACTCAAGAGGTCAAATGGCAAAGGCCCCTATTTGGATGGATTAAAGCCAACTCGGATGGTTCCCTCAAAGAGGACAGGGCGGGATATGGTCTCTTGTTGCGGGATCACTCCGGCCACTTCCTCTTGGCGGAGGCTGCACGCACTGGAGGACACTCCATCAATATGTTGGAGCTTTTAGCCATTGGGCGATGTCTCAAGCTCGCACTGGAACAGGGGATACATAATCTATGGGTAGAAAGTGACTCTATTATGGCCGTTCAATGGATAACAACGAGTTCCATCGTCCCATGGAAGGTTCGTAGATTACTTAAAGCCATCCTTCATGATAGTGCACTGCTTCCCAACACAAGGTTTACTCACATTCATAGAGAAGGCAATGGCCCCGCGGACTTGCTTGCTAGTTGGCGTTCAACAATGGGAATTACAAGGATACTTCCAGAGCAGGTTTGGAGCGAACTGCAATCTTTAATGGATAAAGACAGTAGTGACCAACCCCACATAAGGGAGAAGCTTGGGTAGTTCTCTTTCTATTTTTTGGTGAGTCAATTTTACTCTAACAGGAGGGCCCCGTCTCTATTACCTCCAATGGGATATGCTGTAATTGTTACAACCCTTATTGTATTATCATGAAACATTTGACTGGGTGAGGTGGATGCACAAGCCCAGTTTACTGGGGTTGTTCCCTCAACTCACTCACTATCTTGTTTCATTGATAAGTGATTTTTTGAATCCCCTGGATGTACATGTAAATTTGTTCATGGAATATAGCTTTCGGTTTAATGACCAAAAAAAAACATTTTGAACATACAAGAATCTATTTCTCACAGTTAAGTATAAGAACAAAAAAGAAATAGAGATAACAAATGCGTTACCAAATGTAAATATAGATAAAAATAATGATCTTTTTATCTTAGGCTAACTATCTTAAATATTTATCCATTTACCAAATTATGGCTTGAAGCTTTGGTCCTCAATTTACAAGCTCAAATCTCTTTACATTAGATTTGTTCTTATCCATGGGTGACAGTTATAGAATGGTATAGAAGATCAAATCTGCACATAACTGGATTAGGATAAAGGCATACGGGAAACTAGAACCAGACAGGAATAAGGCACAAGATGGGCCTTTTCGCAAAACCACGTTGGCTAACGGAGCTACCCAACTACAAATCCCATGAAGGGGAAGATGCTATCCGGCTCACCTCATCCTAAGAGTGAGCCCATCTTTGTCTGTTAGGACGGGTCCACAGATATTTTGGATAGACATTCGACAATGAATTAATATTTCAATCGAATAATGCTAAACTTTTTGTCTACCAATTAATACCCCCGTTAAGACGAGGAATTTAAAAATTTGGACTTTTTTTGTCATGAAAGTCATAATCGACTAACCCCCATTAATGGCTGATCGTTATATAGAAACTTGGTTACCATTTGACTGTTATAGAATGACTGCTCGTTTTTATAGAAACTTGGTTATGATTAGATTCCCAATGATTTTGAATTTATAGCCTTAAAAATATTTCTTTTAACGTCAACATTTTGAACATATAAGAATCTATTTCTCACATTTACTTGGTATTTGTGACTCTTTCTATCACAAAAAATAGTAATAGCAGAAATGATAGTGTTCGTGTTGATCAGTCTGATCATATTCACACCAACCACCAATGCTGCCAATGGTAGTTTCAGCTTCACTTTGATCCACAGAGACTCCCCCCTCTCCCCCTTCCACAACCCGAACTTGACGCGCTATGAGCTCAACCAGGCCAAGTTCGACCGCGCAATAGCTTACGAGCTCGCTCTCTCGGCCATGCCCTCATCGCCGAAGCTCGACCCAATCACGCCCGAACTAACGCCCCATAAGGGCGAGTACCTGGTCAGGTTCTCCGTTGGCAACCCCCCGGTGCCAATCCTCGCCATCTTCGACACGGGGAGCGGCCTCACATGGTTCCAATGCCAGCCCTGCCACAGATGCTACCCCCAACAGAGCCCCATATACGACCCGTCGAACTCCGAATCCTCAATTTCCTACCAGTGCACGGACTCTCTCTGCGACTCCACCCCCAAACATTCATGCGGCGTGGACCAAAAATGCACGTACAGCGCGTCGTACCTCGACGGGTCCATCTCAGAGGGGGAGCTCATGCGGGACACGTTCACTTTTGAGGGCCTCGACAGCGCCCCCGTGGGTGGCCTCCCACTCGTGTTCGGCTGCAGCCACACCAACGTCGTCATCGACCCGGAGGTGTGGGTGGACGGGGTACGCGCGGGCCTCGTGGGCATGGATCGCACGTCGCTGTCATTGGTGTCACAGCTCGGGCAGCCCGCTTTCGCGTACTGCCTCCTCGGCGAGCCCCAACAGTCATCGACGTCGCACGTGCAGATCGGGACCAGCCCACGCATGTGGGGGAACACGACCGACATGTTACGCGGGGAGACCTACGTGGTCATGCTCCAGCGCATCTATCTCGGCACGCAACGCGTTGTAGGTGTCCCCAGCGGGCATGTAGAGCTCGACTCTGGGACGATCATGACATACTTAGAGCCGGATTTTTTCGATCCGGTGCTCAATGCGATGAAGGCCTTGGTGAAGGGGTTTGAGGTGATAAGTGACCCGCGGAAGTTTTCTGAGTTATGCTATGCAGCGACAACGAAGGAGTTGATAGAGTCGGGATTTCCGGTGCTCGTGCTGGGGTTCATGGGCGGGGCGAGGCTGGAGGTGAACGTGGAGAGCCTGTTCTTGGAGGTGGCGGAGAGGTTGGTTTGCATGACATTGAGGCGGAGCCCATTCGGGTTGTCGTTGATAGGGAACCTTGCGCAACAGAACAATGTGATTGGGTATGATCTCGAGAACGAGCAGATCTTCATGTCTGGTGCTTTTGATTGCAGTATGTATTGATTGTTCATCGTGCTGTAAATCGCTCGAGCTGAGGATTATTGAATGAACGTTAGGAAGCTCAGACGATTTTTTTTTTTACCTTCAATCTTAAATTTTGAAATTTAAATGCTTAATTGTTGTTTTTATTTGATTAAATTGAAGGAAGAAATATCTAAAAAAATAAAGTCTCATTTGAGAATCATGTTACATGGAATGATTTAATTGTCCTTATTTTTATCGAATTATTTATTTTTTTCTTCACATCTATTAAAAATGTTTTAAACATACACTCAACTACATACTTTAACTTAAAAAATCATTGCCTTTTTCAAAATAAATTTTATATTTTTTTTAAGAGTACCATTTCAAGAATCAACATTGGAAAAATTATCATTCTTAAAATTTTAGAAGATCATGTTAAATTAATATTTTATATTTAATTCAAAGATACAAAATAAATTGAAGAATTTTTCTCAACGAATTTTTTGTATTTGATTAAAATTTATCAATTAAGGTGTGAGATATTTTAAATTAGTGAGTCAAGGATTAGATTAGATAAGGGTTATTATGTCAATCAAAATATCAAAATTTAGGGAAAAATCGATATAACTCTCTTGAAACTTTTGAAAATTGGAAAAATGTCCATGTAAATTAAGTAAATACCCTTGGGTCTTATTCAATTATTTGAATATTATTTTCAGAAATTTCATTAATCAAAACAGAATATTCCTGGAATATATTATTTTGAAAGTCAAACATTTGTATCTATATTTGAAAATTTTTTTTATCTTTTCAATGCAAAAATCTATCCAAACACATATCTAAATAGCAGTGGCGGCTCCAGAAATTTCTATAGACGGGGTCATTTAAAAAAATAAATTTCACAAAATTTTAAAAAATCTACACTTATTATATATTTATAAAAAAAAATTCTTTTGAAAAAAGAACAACCGACATTAAAAAAAATCATCAAAGAAATGAGATCAATGATTTCCAATATATAAACTTTTACGATTGTCTTTAACGTGATTTTGCTGAGCATCACAATTTTCTTCACTAGGAGAAAAATCTTGTTTTAGTTGATTTTCTCTTTAAAAATTTATCCGTTGACCAAATGACAAAATCTGTAAAATAAAGTTTTTATAAACATAAATACATTATAAAAATTAAACAACTAATCAACTAAAGAGCCAAACAAAATCCATGATTTTCCAAACAGATAGGTGAAGTCAGATAGGTGTAATGTTAAGGGGTTTTGTACATTATTCATACACGATTATGTAATAATGAAATTTTTTATATTAACATACAAAAATGGTAAAGAAAATTAATAATAAAAAAAGAAAATATAAATGAAACTCAGATATGTGACTACATACCTGAAGCAGGGTAGGAAGAGGTTTATTTAATACAATTAATTTGATGGACCCCACCAAACCACCACAACATATATGTGTCCATGTGTTATCCACTCACCCCAGCCAACGCATTTTATTTTGGAAGGGTAATGTTTAATTTTTGCCAAAATTTGGATGGGGTCAATTGAACCCATTGCCATACAAGTGGAGCCGCCCTTGCTAAATAGGGCATAAATATTTTAAGTAGTAATAATCACTAATTTTGTGACAAAAACATCAATTGGTTTAATCAACCCATAGTCGTTTCTAGATAATAGTCAATCCAATTGGTGTGTTGATTAATTTTTTCTCATTGTTTTTATACGATTGGATTTTCGAGGTGGCGGAGAAGGTGGTTTGCATCAGCTTGAGGAGGAGCACTTCCGCGCTGACAGTGATAGGGAACGTCACGCAGCATAACAATATGGTTGGGTATGATCTCGAAGGGGGGGAGGATCTACATGTCTGGTGCTTTCGATTGCATGATGTATTGATCGAATGATCGTTTGTTGTGCTATCAATCGCTCAACCTGAGAACTATTGAATAATGAAATGTAGCAACTCGACCTAAATTTTGAGTGCGGATTTTTTTTTTAACTTCAATCTTAAAGTTCGAAATTTGGAATATATTGTTGTTTTATTGGATTAAATTAAAATCATATCTAAGTTTTAAATTCGAATTTGTATTTTAATTTTAAAATTTGATTCATATATATCTTAATTATATATATTTTTTCAGAAGCTGGTGATCAATTGGTACCTGATTCCATTATATAATCAAAGTTACAAGGATTGGATGCACTCTCGTGGAGTTTGCGGATAATTGCTTTTGGACAGGGTTCTGTAGCCCTGAAGAAGTGCTTTTCTTTCCCCCATATGCGAGCGCATGATGCAGGAGTTCGAGCGATTGATACAAGGCAGCATGTCCATGGCGGCATAGGTGATGGTTACGTCATTGTGGAGTTTTGCTCTCAATACAAGGCGGCATGTCCATGGCGGCATAGGTGACGGTTACGTCATTGTGGAGTTTTGCTCTCATATTGATAGCATATGAGGGGACGCGATGTATATGTTTTGAGGATGAGACTGAATAGCTGGAGCACAGATTGCTTACTGCGTGGGAGCGAGAGGACACCTTGCGGGTCGCGTATTGACATTTATTTTTCCTTTAGATTTTCTTAAATTTAGAGGACTAAATTTTTTAGGAGGGAAGAATGTTATGTTTGTGTCACTTTTGAGCGGTCAAATACCGTATTGATTGTTTTTCACTATTGGATTTTGTTAGTGCATTAATGCAACTTCTTTTCTTGTTTTCTCTCCAAAAATCCATGGCACATTTTAATGCACACGATTTGTTGGGTGATATAATTAAATAGGATGTATGACTGTTGTTTTATAAAAGGAAAAAAAATCCAAATAATCCCTTGTAAAATACTTGAAATCCATATAACCGCCTGATTTTTTCATGAAGTCCATATAATCCCATAAAAACTTATATAAATTTAATTGCCCCATGAATTAAATTTTTATTGACATATATATTTGGATTATTATGCGAATATTCTGATTGGTTACCCTGATTGAAAACATAAAACACCAATAACGCCCTACCATGTGTTAATAATGCAAAAAAAAATATCTATAAATAATTATTTTACTCATCTAGGAAGGGTTTTATAATCTATCTAGAATGATAAAATCATCATATATAGAAGGTTTTTCACATTTTTAACACATTGTAGGGTAAAATTGTCATATAGAAGATTTTTCACATTTTTAACAAATCGTAGGAGTTTTTGGTATAATGTGTTTTCAACTACAGTTAATCAATCAGAATATTCACATAATATTCTTCATCTATCGGTGGAAGTTTAATTCTGGTGGTTTTTTGGATTTACATATGTGTTTTAAGGAGGTTATATTGATTTCAGGAAGTTCACATGGGGGCTATTTTGATTTTTCCCTTTATAAAAACAGGATTTTAAATGTTTTTCAGATTTGGTCCAAAATTTGGAATTTTCCCTTTATAAAAACAGGATTTTAAATGTTTTTCAGATTTGATCCAAAATTTATAACCTCGGATCTCTTTCTATTTATATTAGATTTGTTATTATCCATGGGTGAATGTAACAGCATGTCTGATGGTTTATAGAAATATGGCTATGAGCCTATGATTTGACCACCATTAATTTTGAATTTATAACCTAGTAGTTATAGAAATGATAGGGATGGTGTTAATCTTCTGTCTCATTATGTTCACATCAACCGCCAATGCTGTCAATGCTAGTTTCAGCCTCACCTTGATACACAGAGACTCCCCCCTCTCCCCCTTCCACAACCCGAACTTGACCCGCTATGAGCTCAACCAAGCCAAGTTCGGCCGCGCGATAGCTTACGAGCACGCTCTCTCGGCTGCCACCGCCTTGTCATCCCAGAACGACTCAATCACGCCCCAACTAATGCCCCATCGGGGCGAGTACCTGGTCAGGTTCTCCGTGGGCGACCCCCGGTCACGATCCACGCCATCTTCGACACGGGGAGCAGCTTCACATGGTTCCAATGCCAGCCATGCCGGAAATGCTACCCCCAGAAAGACCCCATATACGACCCAGCGAAGTCCAACCCCTCAATGTTCTTCCAATGCACGGACTCCCTCTGCAACCTCCCCCCGAGACCTTCGTGCGGCACGGACCAGGAATGCAGGTACCGCCAGGAATACATCAGTGGGACCTTCTCTGAGGGGGAGCTCATGCGGGACGAGTTCGCCTTCGAGGGCCCCGACAGCGCCACCGCGAGTCGCATCCCAATCGTGTTCGGCTGCGCCCACACAAACGTCGTAAGTAGCCCGAGGGCTTGGGCGGACGGGGTCCGCGCGGGCATCGCGGGCATGAACCGCGCGCCGCTCTCATTGGTGTCCCAGCTCGATCAGCCCGCGTTCGCGTACTGCCTCTTGGGCCAGCCCCAACAGTCGATGACGACGCGCGTGCAGATCGGGACAAGCCCGCGCATGTGGGGGAACTCGACCCAGATGTTGGCCGGGAGAAACTACGCGGTATTACTGGAGCACATCTCGCTCGGCGCGCAACGCGTCGTTGATTTCCCCAGTGGACATATGGTGATGCTCGACTCCGGGACGACGATGACATACTTAGAGCCCGAGTTATTCAATCCGGTGCTCAACATGGTGAAGGGCTTGGTGAAGGGGTTTGAGGTGATACGTGACTCACGGGGGTTGTCTGAGCTGTGCTACAGAGCGACTACGAAGGAGTTGGTAGAGGCGGGATTGCCGGTGATCAAGTTGTGGTTCATGGGCGGGGCGAGGCTGGAGATGAACGTGGAGAGCTTGTTTTTGGAGGTTGTGGAGAGTGTGGTTTGCATCAGCTTGAGGCGGAGCTCTAACGGGCAGACGTTGATAGGTAACGTCGCGCAGCAGAACAATGTGGTTGGGTATGATCTGAAAGGGGGAAGGATCTACATGTCTGGTGCTTTCAATTGCAGGATGTATTGATCGTTTGTTGTGCTATCAATCTCTCGAGCTTTAGTATTAATTGAATGAAGTAGAAAGCTCAAACAGATCTACTGTGGGCAGATTTTATTTTTTAAAAACTTCTTTTTTAAATTTCAAAATTTGAATTTAAAATTGTTGGTTTAGGGGCATTTGTATGTGGATCTCTAAAGATTATGGGTTTACATGAATTATATTTCCCAAACCCGTTTTCAAAAAAAAAAAAAAAGCTTAATTAAAAAAAATTTCAAATAAATGTCAAATGTTTTACATTATATATACAGTTTCATACAAACTCAATTTTAAATTTAGCTTTTAAGAAAAATTAATTTTCAAATTCATATCTAAATACTCCCTTAGTGGAATAAATTTAAGGAAAAATATCCCAAAAAAGTCTCCTATGAGCTTCATGCCACATGAAATGTCTTAACTGCCATCATTTTATCAAAAAATTAAATTTTTCTTCAGGTTTATACAAAAATGTTTTACACATCCGCCTAACTAACAAAAATGATTTACACATCCACAAAACTAATTTTCTTTATGTAATAAATTTTACATTTTTTTAAGAGTAACATTGCAAGAATCAATATTGACAAAAATATAATTCTCAAATTTTAGAATATTATATTAAATATTTTATTTTTCATTTTTTTAAATTTTTGGACATTGCATCGTATAACGACTTAAATTAGATTTTTTATGATTTTAACGTATAAATTTTTATAAATATCTTCTTCAATTATAACTGCCCAAAATTTTATCTAAATTTCAATAATATTATTTTTCCAAATTTTACTACTCTTTTTTAACAAAATAGATATTCAAAAATACAAAAAAGAAATTGTAAACGAAAGGATAAACTTCCCCTTCAATCAGTATAAGCGGATAATGTCTCTTTGCCGAATCCGAACCTAATTGAATTAGATTCTTGCACTCACCAGGGCCGGCCCTGAGATCTGAAAATTTAGGTGGGGCCCTAAGCAAAATTTTTAAATGAGCCCCTATAAAAAATCTTGTTTAAATATAACTCAATAGACTGTCGTGATGTTGATATAATAAAAACATAAAAGATCAAATACTCTGCTATACTTTATATTTATTTTACATGCGAAATTATATATTTAGATAATGAATAAATAAATAGGAATTTTCAATATTTGTCATCTAAAAAAAATGAGATTTCATGTCTAAACTTTTATATTTTATCTTCAATTAACCATAATATGTGAATATAATTATAAAAAACATATATCCAATAACAAAAAAGAAAAAAAAATTATGCAAAACTAAGAAATATAACAATTTGGATGGATGACATTGCTTACTTTATTTTTCCATTTGGGACTCAAATGGGTTATAAAAATAAGTGTTGTTACACAGTTTTTTTTTCAGCCCCAATTTCAATCTCATACACTTCTCACCGAGCATATATTCACATTAACAAGATATATGCTTTGATATAAATTTTTTACATTTTCTTTAAATCCATCCATGCAAGTCGTTGGAGTATATGCTTCATTTTTTTATAAAAACAAGTATCTCACTAAATGAGGTATAATATTTTTAAAAAATTCAAAACATGTATAAATTGAAATTGAGGCTCAAAAAGGGTTGTACGTAACATTATCCTAAAATAATTGTATTTGACAGTGGGCTAGGCTGAAACCTATAACACAAGTGGGCATTTGGGGCCCTTCCCTGGGTGGGGCCCTACGCAGCCGCCTACTGGGCCTACACCCAGGGCCGGGCATAGCACTCACAAAGACGTAAGGGACCTTGGTGTGGTGCCAGCTAAGGAGACTTCAATGCTTAAGTCAGTAAGGAAAGTGAAAAAGATAATCTCACTCTTAATGTGGCTTGTTAACAAAATGAACTCATATCTCAATTTGTTGTATCTTTCCCTTCTTATAGGGTTGTCGTTGTAACAGTCTCCCCCTTTAATGGTTGTTAGTAGACGAGTTTTGTGGTAACCGCTCACCTTTAATGTAGTTAACATATCCTCAATTACCAGGTTAAACTGATAATAAGCCTTAATCAACAATGGTTACTGACTCAATGGATGTTTGACTGTTTCAAAAGTTTTGCTCGCAGTCTTTATCTAGTCGGAATTCAATGTTTTGCTTGGAATGTGATTTGACATTCACCCTTGAGATGTAGGGCTATCCCAACTAGACTTGTCTCTCCTCGTTGAAAGACTAGTCTAGTCGTGCCTCGCCTGCTCCGGAGTGCCTAGTCGATACTCGCCAATCATATTCTCGCCGAATTAGGTTATCAATTATTAGGCATTATGATTCACACCCATTTAATCTTCGACACATGTCATCCATTTAGAGGATGCGAATTTTTCCCTCTATAATAAGAATTTTTCTCAAGTAAAAACTATTTTTTGTGTGTTTTATTATCATTTATCAATTAAGGTGTGAGATACTTTAAATTTGTGAGTTAAGACTTAGAATAGGTAATGGTTATTATGTCAATCCAACTAACAAAATATTCAAAGAAGACTTTTTTTTGTATAAATCTAAAAGGGGCTGATTTGGGTATTTATAAATTTTAGAAGTTGTATTTTTATATTTTCTCTAATTTTAAATCATCTCTAAATTTTATATTTAAATTTATTTTAATTCTAACTTATGATTCATCTCTTACTTATAAAATTTGAATATTAAATTTAAATTTTGATTAATGATAGATTTGATCATGGATGATAAGGTGGGAGGAGTTTATGGTAAAATATGCCAACATTGCTGATCATAATGCTAAATGATAATAGGCATCTAGGTTTGATATTAGGCCATAATATAGGTTTGGGAATTAATAGATAAACTCAACCTTATCGTTGACCCAAAGCCTATAATGTTAAGTATAGTCTATTATTTTGCTCCAATTAATGTGGTTTTGAATTTTTAGCCCCCGTTTGGATACAGAATATGACTCATTCTTATGTATATAGTTATTTTGATATAAGTGGGTATAAATAAGGATAAAGTGATTTTATGTTTGGTTGTGTTTTGAATTTTTCTCGTTGGAAAATGTAATAATAATTTTTTTTGTTTGGATAAAATGTGAATAAAATATGGATAATGATTAATAAAATATGAAAAATAATGATAATTGATTTGACATGTGATTTAAAAGAAGTAATGACAGTTGATTTAATAGTGGACCCACATATTCTTTGAGTGGAATAATTTAGAATAAATTTAATTCCAGGATTTGGTTATAGTCCATATATCACTTTATTCTGACATAGTTTATCTCTGGGTATTCCCTACCTCCAAACAAATAAAAAAAAACATTTATTTTGTTCTCACTTATTCTCTAGACTATTCCATATCTAAATGGGGACTTAAAAAGTAGTGTACTTCGCCAAAGATTCATGACTGATTGTGAATTTAAGGTGATTTGATTTGACTTTTCAGTGTAGGTTCTAATTCATAACCTCTTATTAGCAATGTTTTAAATATTTATTTGTCAGTTTTTCATATATTTAATACATTTGATAATACGCAGATTATTGACCAATGAGAATGTAATGTTAATGAGACATTATTCACAAAAGGATTGAATTTTTATATGCGAAGTAATCAATAAAATTCGAAGCATCCTCCCACTGTTACAGAAACCTTTTTTTTTAATTGGTACTCTTAATTAATTATATTATCTGGCAATGATTTAATCACCATTTATTTTGAATTTATAACCTCAACCGCATTTCTATTAAAGCTAAACATTTTCAACCTATTTATCTTCTATCATTTCTCTCAATCTCCTGAGAAGACAAGAAAAAGAAATAGTAGTAGAAATGACAGGGACTGTGTTGATCTGTCTCATTCTATTCATATCAACCACCAATGCAACCAATGCTGATTTCAGCTTCACATTGATCCACAGAGACTCCCCCCTCTCCCCCTTCCACAACCCGAACTTGACCCACCATGACCTCAACCAGGCCAAATTCGACCGCTCGATAGCGCGCGCGCACGCGCTCTCCTTTGCGCTCACGCCCCAACTATCGCCCGACCAGGGCGAGTACCTGGTCAGATTCGTCGTTGGCGACATCCCGTTCACGGTCCACGCCATCCTCGACACGGGGAGCAGCTTCATATGGTTCCAGTGCCAGCCCTGCCAGAAATGTTACCCCCAGAAGGACCCCATATACGACCCGTCGAAGTCCTATACGTCCAAGTCCTTCGACTGCACGAACTCCACCTGCAATTTCACCCCGGGCCATTCCTGCAGTGCGAACAATGAATGCGCATACCACCTTGCGTACCTTGACGGGTCCTTCTCGGACGGGGTTCTTATGCAGGAGGAATTCGTCTTCGAGGGCCCCGACAGCGCCACCGTGAAGGGCGTCAAACTCGCGTTCGGCTGCGGCCGCAACAACGTGTTCAAAGGCTTCAGTGCGGACGGCGGGAACACTGCGGGTGTCATGGGCATGGGCCGGGGGCAGCTATCATTGGCGTCCCAGCTCGCGCAGCCCGCGTTCGCGTACTGCCTCCTCGGCGAGGCTGACAAGTCGATGACGTCGCGCGTGCAGCTCGGGAGTAGCCCGCGCATGTGGGGGAACTCGACCGCCATCGTGCGCGCGCGCGGGAGGGAGAGCCAGTACTCGGTCCTGCTCGACGGGGTCTCGCTTGGCGCGGCGCGCGTAATCGACATCCCCACCGGGCAGGTCGTGTCACTCGACTCGGGCGCATCAATGACGTTCCTGGAGTCGAGCCTGTTTGGACCGGTGATCGAAGCAGTGAGGGGCGCGGTGAAAGGGTTTGAGGTGGCGCGTGACCCGCGGGGGCTGTCCGAGCTTTGCTATAGCGCGACAACGAAGGAATTGGTCCAGGCAGGATTGCCTGTGCTCGAGCTGGGGTTCGTGGGTGGATCGAGGCTAGAGGTGAAGGCGGAGAGCTTGTTTTTGGAGGTGGCGGAGAGGAGGGTTTGCATCACCCTTATTCGGAGCTCCTTTGGGCAGTCGATCATCGGGAACATTGCACAGCAGAATAATGTGGTTGGGTATGATTTGGCGAAGGATAGGATCTACATGTCCGGGGCTTATGATTGCAAGTTGTATTGAATTTTGATGTATTGTCAATAATTTGAGTTAGTCAATTTTCAATGAATGGACTGTAGAAAGCAGATTAGCAATCGAAGAAGGTACATGACAGTGTCTTGTAATGCCAAAGATACAAAATCCAAAATAAAAACGTTCGTGTTCAGGGAAAAAAAAGTGCTTTGAATTCCAAAACCAGTTGAAGCTATCTCCCTCCACGAGGCATGCACGTGCGAATGGGTTCTCTTCTTCATCGGCCATCTTTTTAGTTACACTTGCTTGAGAAAGCTCAATAGAGTTCCCTTTTATATAAAATTCTCACTTAAATTATTTGATTCGTAGTTTACAGGTGACGCTTGATTTAACTTTTCTTCTCTTTTTATTTTTATTTTGTATCAATTGAATGTCACCATTTCTGGAAAAACTGATGAAATATTTAACAAGAAGTTTGGAATTCTCTGCTAACCGAGGTAAATCTAAATGTTCAAAAAAAAATAAAAAAAATAAACAATCTTTCTCGAACAACGAGTCAACAACACAAATAGATGGTTAGAATATCACAAAAAAAAAATCATACCAAACACATAAAATGATTAAACAATAAACATAAACAATAACAAAAAAAAATAACAAAATTTTTCATTGCTAGAAGAATCTGAAACACAAAATCACAACATCGTCATCATCGTTGATAATATATATATAAAAAAAAAATTCAAAAGTCACAACCGTCAAAACCCAAAATTTTCACTCACAATAACATCTTCCGATCCTTTTTCGTTTTCACGACTAGAAATCAAATCGGATTACCAATCCCAAACACCACGGAAAGGCTCGTGCTTCGCGTGAACTACTTAAACTGCTCCGCACGCACATTATACCAATATAAAAAAGTCCTCATCATGAAAACCCACGCGTTTGTCCACATCACCTGCAACTTCTCTTCCGATTTGGATTTTGGAAACCTATTTTTTTCTATATAAAATTATTAATCATTATCAACAAAGAGAGTGAATTGTTTTATTAATTTAAATTATTATGTTGTGATCGATTTATATAAACGATTTCGATCGTTCGATGAGGTGCAGTTGCCGTCCACGGAGGACCTCTCGAGCCATCGATAATTCGTTCGGAATTCTAGGGTTCCGGCATCTGATCTAGGGTTCCGGCATTGAATTGAAGCATGATCATCAAGCGCTGCATGAGGTGCAAGATTCCCATCATGAAGCGCTGCAAGGTCATGAGCGTCGCCTTCGACGACGGCGGCGGCGGCGGAGTAAAGCGGCCAAGACCGCCGGAGGAGGTGGAGACGACCGCCGCCGCCGCGTCGTCGTCCAGCACGGAGATCTCGGCGGGGCAGGGGAAGAGGCGGCGGCGGGAGAAGATTCCGGCGGTGAAGCCGCCGATCGTGCGGACGTCCCGGGGTCGGGTCCAGGTCTTGCCGTCGAAGTTCAACGATTCGGTGCTCCTCAATCCGTGGAAGAAGGACAAATCGAAATCCAAAGCCATGGACGACGAATTCGATGACGAGGACCCCCTCTTCGAGCCGAAGAGCAAGGGCTGGGTCGCCAAGACGGCTCTGGAGGGGAAATTCGGGCTCGGAAATTTTAATTTGCGTCCCCCATTGTACGAGGAGGAGGAGCGGAGGTTCGCTTTCGCGGCGAGCGTCCACGGCAAGAAATACTCGAGCACCCGTAGCACCGTCTCGTCGGTAGAGGAGGAATCGGGGGATATCAAGTGGTACAAGTCGAAGGACTGTTTCGAGAGGAGGAAGGATTTCTATGAGGCTCAGGAGTTCGTCGCGGGCGATGTCGTGTGGGTGAAGCTCGGGACGAAGTACCCCGCTTGGCCTTCATTGGTCATAGATCCGTTGGCACAGGCGCCGGAGGCGGTGCTCGATTCGTGCGTCCCTTGGAGCACCTGCGTTATGTTCTTCGGCTACTCTGGGAATGGGAAGGAGAGGGTATGCTTATTTGTAGCTCTTGCTCTTTCGTTTTATGTTCTTGTCATCTGTTTTCATCTGATTGTTTGTGAAACTTGGTGTCTTGCAGGGTTATGCGTGGGTGAAGGATGGAATGATTTTTCCATTCATAGACTACTTGGACAGGTTTTTTGTAATTTTTTGATATCTTGGTGTGGGTCAAAATGATATTTTTTCCTTTAAAAATAGAGTTTATGTCTAGTTTCCAAATGTTGGCGGTACTGTTTCTTTTGTTTTGAATATTTGGGTTTAATAAAAAAGAAACTTTCTTAGCAGTGGGATATTGGGTTTTTTGCAGATTTCAGGGGCAGACCCAATTGCATAAAAGCAAGCCGTGTGACTTCCGGATGGCCATAGAGGAGGCATTTTTAGCTGAGCATGGTTTTGTGGAGATAGAAGTGGAGGATTTAAACGCTGATGGGCAGCCTGTGCCTAGAGGGATTCAGGAGGCCACTGATTCTAACCAGGAACAGGAATGCCAGTCGCAGAATCAGGCAAGCATTTTTCCAATTTCATATATTTTATCATTTTCGTCTTTTCTGTTCATTAGCAATGGGTTCTGTTGTTCTGCATCCTTGAGTCTTACCATAATCAGTTGGGAACTGATTGGGTTACTGTACACAGTCTCTGCATGTTATTTGAAGTTAGTCTGTTTATTCCTTGTCAATGGAGTTCTTTCATCATGGTATCTGATATAGAAACATTTGCTGGCCGGTTATGTGGTTGTTGGGTGTGTTCTAAGGTTGCCTTTGAGTGAATGTTTTTCCTTATAAACCTTAATTGAATGTGGTTTTAATTAAATGCTATTTGTTGATAGGTTAAGGTCATTTCATTGCTGATGGTTCTGATAAAAAAACCCAATGAACTTCAGATAGGAACTAGTTTAACTTCTGTACAATCAGCAGTTTTATTGGTCTGTGAATGTAGAACATCATTGCTCTTCTTGTTCGAGTTTATAGATTTATTTATTTTTTCCCTGTGCAGGCTGTAAATGAATCCGGACCACTTTGCCAGAGCTGTGGTTTGACTCTCCCTCTCAGAAGTGCAAAGAAAATAAAGTCTGGTGTAGAACCAATGTTGTGTAAGCTTTGCTCTAAGGTAATATGACATGCATTCACTAAATTTGCTTTTGGTATCCCATTGATATTTTGTTTTCTTCAAGCTACCTACTGTTTCCATTTTGTTTTGTGATATCAGTTATCAAAATCTAAACAGTATTGTGGCATCTGCAAGAAGATTAGGCATCATTCTGATAGTGGGAATTGGGTAAGAATAATACATCCAGCAAGTATTTGTTTTTGAGCTAACCTTTATAAAAAAAAAAAAGATTTGTTTTTGACTTAGAACTGTATTTAAGTTTAGTGTTTGGTTGCGCGATTGCGATTAAAGAAGCTCGTTTGCAATCGCGCAACCAAACAATTTTGTAGGTTTTAAACGTTGCAGGCAAATGTGCCTAAAAGCTGGATTTCAAAAAGCAAAGTTTGGAATCAGTTCATGCGATTCCTGAATGTGACAAAAAACGCACCCTTAGTGTTCTTTTTAAACTCCAATTTAGGTGCGTTGTGATGGATACAAAGTTTGGGTTCATGCGGAATGTGACAAAATTAAACCTTATCAAGGTTTGATGTTTACTTCAGATGATATTGCATGCACTACTACATCTTAAAGAAGTATACTTGAGGATTCCTATTGTATACTATCCATCACAGTTTTGCCCTATAATTAATAGCCCTTGCTTTGTCCTGGACACTTTTAAGGTGAAGACATTCTGTTACTCACTTATTTAAAAGAATAACAAGTTATAGGCCCTATTGAACAAAAGACACCTAATATGAACTAACTGTTACAGTCTACAAGAAATCTTATGGAAACCAAGCCAACTAATTTAAAAGATGTGTCAGACCTTTCTTTGAGCTTCTGCCAATCCCTTTTACACAGACTTCATTTTTTTCTTCCTGTGGTCCACTGGTTGTTTTCTGACAGCCCCACAACTTTATCATTTTTGAGATGTAACTATATACTGCAATGATAAGAGCAACATTGAACCGTACATTATCACTAATTGATCTTCCCTCAAGGAGTATCAAGTGGTTATAAATGTTGATTTCCCATAAGAAGATGCTTTTCCACCTCATTGTGGAGTTTGCATGATAATAATCGTGACATTTGAACTTACTCAACTACTAAGCATCTTACAGAGTTTTTCCATATTTTATACTCATGTACTGCCACTTCTTTTATGAGTTGTGATGACTTATGTTTCTTGGAATATGTTTGTTTTGAAATTTTGTGCAAATTGATTTTCCTGGCATGTCGTTGTATGTTTTAGGATCTCGAGGACTGTGACTACTTTTGTCCTGATTGCAAAGCAAAGTTCAGTTTTGAATTATCAGATTCAGAAAAAGATTATTCACAGTCAAGGTGTGTTACCTTTGTTTTCTCTCATGTTTTTGGTCTCAAATCATTTATCATTGTGGTCACACAATTCAGTCAAATCGATGCACCATTTGAGATCTTGTCTGCCTTTTTGTCAATTTTTGTAAATTTAGAAGCAGATGTACCCTTAACAATGGAAGACAGAAGCTTCCGGATAAGATCATAGTCACTTGTTGTGGTGTGGAAGGAACATACTTCCCAAGACTGCATTCGTAAGTGTGAAAATTTTGTAAATTCGTAGCATACATTGTTGATCTGACTCTTTGATTGAATGGCATTACTTTGGTAATTCAACTATTACTAGGCTAATATTGAGTCTGGGTAAACATCCATTATAATTTATTTAATTTTGTTTGTTAGCAGAGTTGTGTGTGAGTGCGGTTCGTGTGGAAAAATGAAGCGAACACTTTGTGAATGGGAGCGCCATACAGGTTCAAGATGTAAAAAATGGAAGATTAGTGTCAAAGTAAAGGGTTCTGAGCTTCCACTGGAGCAATGGGTTTGTACTGCAGCACGACCTTGCTCTTTTATCATATTATTGATCTTTGTTCTGGTTTGTACTGCATGACTTTTGCCCTCTATCATATTGTTGATCCTTGTTTATTCACCTCACAGGTCACTACTACCAATGTGGGTTATATGCCAATTGGTTGTTGACTTTTGAGACAAAAAAGTGTTTCTTTTGCTTGACTAGTGATCAGTATGGTGGTATATGCATTCTTAACACGTCGAAACTATTTCAATCTTCAATAGAACTTTGTTGTTATGTTAGTCTCCTTATGTCACCTTGTGATGATCTTCATTTTTCCCTCAAATCATCCACCTGTTGGATTCCAATTGGGACTTTGCATTTCTGATATTGAAGTGTCTGATAATTTTTATTAAACATGATCAGCCTTTATCATCTACTTCATTGGCTATTTAATTTCCATTGCAGATGCTTAAAATGTATAACTATCGTGCAACTGATCCAGCACCCATGAACAATGGAAAGCGCCCTTCTGCAAAAGTAAGGAAGCAGAACTTGCTCGCATTCCTGCAAGGTATTATGATATACCTCAGATTTCTTTCTATTTAGTGAGATGACTTGGCAACACATATCCACATGTTTTTGCAAAGTACAAATAATTCTCTCTGAAGCTGATAATTTGGTATTTGTTTTATTACTATGACAGAGAAATATGATCCTGTTTATCCTAAGTGGACAACAGAACGATGTGCCGTCTGTAGATGGGTTGAAGACTGGGATTACAACAAGATTATTATTTGTAACAGGTTTTACTTGCTGGCTCCTTTGCCTGTACAGCCATAGTTTGGAGATTGAACCTTTGTTTACTAGCAGTCTTACTTCAAATATATCTTTGTATTCATTCCAGATGTCAAATAGCAGTGCATCAGGAGTGCTATGGGGCACTGCATGTACAGGATTTCACTTCCTGGGTTTGCAGAGCATGTGAGGATCCACATCTCAAGCGAGAGTGTTGCCTTTGCCCCATAAAAGGCAAGTTTTTCCAGATCTCTTGGTTTTTTTCCTTGTTTCTGTTTCTTGTTTTATTTTGAGACTGTGTGGTGTTTGCTTTGCCCAATGAATTCTACAACTCCAATTGAGTTTCTTTTCAAATGAAGGCTCTTAACCATTATGAATCTATCCAAAGCATTAATGTGCTGAAATGAAGTCTTTTTCAAAATTTCAAATTTTACCAAAAAAATTTTTTTCCTCAATCATATATCAGCGTGTTGATGCTTCAGATTTTTGGAATTAGATCAGAATATGCATTTTAAGCCATTGTAGTATTTGTCTTATGCTTACTTTGGCCTAAAATTCAAATAGATTGGATTTTTTTTTTTTTTTAGGTGGTGCTCTAAAGCCAACAGATATAGATTCATTGTGGGTTCATGTCACATGTGCGTGGTTTCAACCTGAAGTTTCTTTTTCAAGTGACAAAAAGATGGAACCTGCTGTTGGCATATTGAACATTTCATCACAAGCCTTTGTAAAGGTTATTATTATGGATCAACCAGTTCTTCGAGTTGAATTATCAGTTTTGACTTCAGTTTTCCCATTTTGAAGAAATAAGTCTGTTCAATTGATTGTTTTTTTTTCATGTTGATCCCTCAGGTCTGTGTGATATGCAATCAGATGCATGGCTCCTGCACACACTGTTTCAAATGTTCCACTTATTATCATGCCATGTGTGCTTCAAAGGCAGGTTACCGTATGGAGGTAATTCTGGTGACCAATCATTTATGATATTTTGTTTTAACTAGATGGTACCATCATTTTTTTGTGAATGCATTCTCATATCGTTGCAGATTTTGGAATATTCTAGACTTGCTTCTTATTTGAGAATGTGAAACATTGTTATATTAAGTCATGATACTGGTTTTGAAGTGTGTGGATTTTGTTCTACTGGAAAAGAGACTAGCTAGAGTATTGAAAGTTATATCTATTTATATGAACTTGAATATGATATATTAGCACTTGATGGTGAAGTGAAAGCTTGATGTGATTTCTTGCATGATGGGCAGATGCTTATTGGGCTACTTTATGTTTCTTTACTGGGAGATCAGCCTTTTTATTTATAGTTTTAGTGTTGTATTTGATGTATTGCAGTTGCGCTGCTTGGAGAAAAATGGGAAACAGATAACCAAAATGGTTTCGTATTGCAGTTATCATTGGTACGATTCCACCTTTCAAGTGTATTAAATTTTTTAATGTTTTTTATTTAAACATGTCTATTTTATCCTTTCTGTTAATACCAAGCTTTTGGGGGCTTGGAAAGTAACCATTTTCTTGGGTAGCAAAAGGGCATATGCTTAAGTCCTCTCAGCTTTCCCTTAAATTGTAGAAATACAATGTTTGCTTCCCTGTGGAGAACTATAAGAAAAGACAATCCATATATTGACTAATGGTTCATCTATTACACTTTATGCAGGGCTCCAAACCCAGATACTGTTTTGGTAATAAAAACTCCTAATGGGGTTTTCTCTACCAAAACTTTGCTACAAAATAAGGACCAAAAGACAGGTTCACGGCTAATTAGGAAAGAGGTTGAGGAGGAGCCTGTCTTACCGAATGAACATCCTGAATCTTTTTCTGCTGCAAGATGTCGAATATATAAGAAAAGTGAAAAGAAGGTAACTTCTTATTATTTGTACATTATTCATTATTTTATAAAAATATTTGTCAATCACATACATGACCCCTTTTATGTCGCCATGATCAATTGGGAGTCTAATCTTGTTCCTCTAGTCAGTTTTGAGGATCACCCGATGACTAATGGTTCTATATGTACACAAATTTACTTGCATATTTGAACAATAGAATCATGTGATTCCCAATGGGATGACATCTGGATCAAAATTCTAGGTTACTTTATGCTGTTGATGTTGTGTGACTTCACCATGATTTTAGATCGAAGATAGATAAGGGACCCTGCTTTTGTTGTGTGTGTGTGGGTTTCATTCTATCAGTATCCCCCCATATTTCTGCTAGATAAATTTTGGTATATTAAGTTCATGTTTTCTTCTGGTTTCCCCTGTTTATTATTATGTGACACAGTTTCTGGCATTTTCTCTCTGCTTATTAGATTAAGGGACAAGTGGCCATTGCCCACAGACTAACCGGGCCTTGCTTTCACCCTTTAGATGTGATTGAAGGCTTGAATGTACCTAGGGTAATCTCACTCCACTTTTTATATCTATTTTCTAAATAAATTGTTCTTCACTTGAATTTTTATGTGGATGTGTTCATAAATGAGTAAACAGGAGGAGAAGGATCCTAAATCATTTACTACATTCAGGGAACGACTTTACTATTTACAGGCAAGCATCATCTCTTTCAATGCATTCATTTTCAGTAATTTGTTTCTCTTATGTTTTGGGCATTTTCTGTATTTCAGGCAACCGAACAGAGTAGGGTTTGCTTTGGTAGATCTGGAATACATGGGTGGGGCCTTTTTGCCCGTAGAAGTATTCAAGAAGGAGAAATGGTATGCCTCAACTTATATTTGTTTGATAAATGTCTCTATACATTATTTCTGCATGTAATTTCTATTGACTATCAATTTGAGAACCATATCATCTTCATTTTTTATAACAATTGTTTTGATTTTGATCAGGCACTGTATTAACTTGTGCGATTTCTCTTTTTCACGTTCAATTAATCCTATTGGCTGCTTAACATTGATATTTTAAAATGTATATCTTAATGGTTTACAGTTGTCTTTTTGTCTTTTCTGTTTCTTTTGAATTGATGTTTTCTATGTAATGATAACATAAAGTCATTTATATAGGCTTGGTTATATCTATGGTTTTAATTCACTGTTAATTCACTTACTAAACCTCAAAAAAAGTGTTGCCTTGGATATTAATTCACTATAATCTGCTCCAAGTCAGGAACTATGTTTCAGTATAGCAGACAAAATTGCTGAGACGAGATTTTCTGAAGTGTCCCAAAGACATGGAAGACAATCTAATATTATATATGTTAGCTAATTATTTGAAACTTCCACATGAGGTTGAAAGGGGTCCCTTTTTCCCAGATTTTGTGTGAAATGACTTGTTTTATACCGACTAGGTCAAAAGAATAAAGGAAATGGTGCCTAAATTAAATTGGCTAGGTATTTTCTTAATGGGTTGTAATGCCTTCCATCTAAGTTCCAAAGCCTTAACTGAAATCAGTATAGCAGGTTAGACCGCTGCCCAGATTTACTTGATGTAGGGAATCACTGTGTAGACTGGCTTGTCCCTTGATTTTCTGATTTATATGACGTGTAATAATTGCCAATGCTCATACTTACTGCTAAATATGGCATGGAAGGGGGGATATGCATATTGCACAAGCTGTGGTTGTAGGATAACATGGTTGAGGTTGTTGCAGGTTCTTGAATATCGTGGCGAACAGGTTAGACGCAGTGTTGCGGATCTCAGAGAGGCTCAGTATCAGCGTGAAGGCAAAGATTGCTATGTGAGCAATCCTCTCTGTCTCATTACTTTATGGATTGTTCAGTTTTTCCTCAGTGCCATATTGGTTAAAATGTTGAAAAAAATATTTATTATTATGTTTAAACTCATATCATTTGATATATGAGGAGATTTACTTTGAAATTTGTTGTCGTACAGCTCTTCAAGATTAGTGAAGAAGTAGTTGTTGATGCCACAGATAAAGGGAACATAGCCCGTTTAATTAACCATTCTGTAAGTCTTTCAAGAATGTCTTCCGACAAACTCTTTTTTTTTTTGTGGCTACACTGTCTTCCAAATTTGCCTTCTTTCAAATCAAAGTTTTGACAATCTGATATCTCTTACTGCAGTGCTCGCCCAACTGCTATGCAAGGATCATGAGTGTGGGCGACGATGAGAGCCGTATTGTTCTTATTGCCAAGATGAATGTTGCTTCTGGCGACGAGCTAACGTAATTCTCTTTACCATCTCTCATTTTGGGCTGTCAATTTTCACTCAGTACAGGTTTCTCTTAATTTTAATTGCCAAGCACACATTTCTGCGGTCTGTTACCGTGATCGGTAGTGAGTCATACTCTCCTGAAAACTTGTAGTTCAAGGAAAATCTTAGATGTCATCCAAAATATTCGACGAAAAATTTACCCCAGTAGACACCTATTACCTTATAATGTGTATACATTAGTCAAGTTTTACACTCAATGGTTTAGTTTCTAATCTCCACGGTCTGTCAGTAGGACTAAATCATGCATATTGGATTTCACTAACAACTACTGCTGTGCACATGTGACAGATATGACTATCTATTCGACCCTGACGAGAGTGAGGACTGCAAAGTTCCTTGTCTGTGCAAAGCTCCGAATTGCCGGAAGTTTATGAATTAGGAGGCCTACACATTATTGACAGATCTTGACTTGCCCCATACACACTTTTTTTTTAAAATTATTTTCTAACCCATTTGTTTTTAATAATTCTTTTGGGCTAAATTAAGCTCGAGACATTGTATAAGCTGGCCATTTCTAGGTTCCTCATAAATGAAGTGTTCATCTCATTTTATTTATTTTTTAAATATAGTCCCCACCATTTGCGAGCTTGCAGTATTTGATAGATTGTACTGATTTAGTATCGGAAAGGATGGGCTCCCTTTTTTTGTGCAATCTTTCGTTTTTGTACACCTTAATGTATATCATTTTTGTATACACGTGGATCACATTAATTAGCGGGGTTTGTCTTTAATTCTTTAATGGATTTTTGTGTCTATGCTTGAAGAAACAAGTGTTTGATTTAACACTTGTTACATCTCTTGTAACCATTTAGAGGGTCGGATGAATTTTTTTTTTTTTGAAAACTCCATATATAGTTTCTTCTAATGTATTGACTAATATCTTGCTATGCCATTTGAGCTTGTAGACGGCGCTACTTGGAAATGATTTTGAAACCACTAATTTTGTATTGTGAATAGAATATACTGTGCTAGTTACATTATGAGTATATTTGAAATATATATTTCTTATTAAGGTATATATCTTTTATAAAACATATGGTATATACTCGGTTGATTTAATGCTATTTATTTCACGTAAAATCGTAATTTTTCAAAGAATACTGTACATGTTGTCATTGAATACCACATATCACAAAAATACAGCGTCAATAAAATTGTCATTATATTTAAAACAAAACCGTGCATGCACAACTTTATGCCGTGTGACAAATGACAATATGACATGGAGATTGGTCCCCAATGAAAACAGAGGATCCCATCCCTGTGACTGTGTAAATGGTGTAAGTGGTGGAAGGGGCAAAACCTGATGATCCCGATTCGGGTCAGCTCTCTCTACTGCTGCTTCAACGAACGTCTCCCGAGATTCGGTTGAAGAGGCGGGGGAGGTGACCTGCAAAAGTCATCTGACACAGCCAAGTCAGTATTCGAAATGTGTAGGGTTCCGAAAAAACGAATTTCACATAAGAGGATTTTTTTTCACCTTTTATATCACCGCCTGTTTACACCCGGAGTTTGAACCCGGATTATCCTCTGGATCTGCCGTCCTCACTTTGAGTGGGATGATATCATAGAATTGGGGAGGACCCGATGGGATATATGATGGGATATACTGAGATCTATGAGGATACGATGGGCTACGATGGAATCCTAAATCAATGGGTCATTAGTCACACGGGTCATTGCATTAGAGATGACACATGTTGGCCGGTTCTCCTTTGGTTCATTGGGAACACGTGGCGGGTGGCCATTGGTCGAGGATTTACTTTTTCCATGTACAAAATTTTGGACTAATTCAACATAGTCAAACATGAAAGAAAAAAATAAAAAAACCATACGATCACACTTGCTAACGGTTGAGATCGTTTGTGGCTAACTACAAATAACACTCTTATAGTAGCCAATGAAAATGCGCCGTTGAGAAAAAGACATTTACCTGTTCAAATACATTTGTTCATTTTCATTAGTCGTTATAGGTCTATAGTTAACCACATACGATCTGACTCCGTCATTAGCCCTCTCCAGGCTCCTCCGCTGCAGCATCTCCATCTCCCTCGCTTTCACTTCTCTGACGCCGCACCACGTCAATAGCCAAAAACAACCGCCTCGCCATCGGGTCCTCTTCGTCCCCAGCCCGGAACGACCAGACGTGCACGTCCACATCCTCCGACTCGACAAGTTGACACACACTCTTAAAGCTGGACCAGCCAGACCCGTTCAACGCACAGTACCCGTTGGTACTCATGTTCCAGTGCCGGAGCTTCATCGCGTGCGTCGTCGCGAGTGATCCGTCGTACGCCTCCACGTCGAGTCCTCCGTCGGTCCCTCTCCACATCATCCTCTCGCGCTCGTCTTCGCGCAAGAGACAGCTGAGGTTGGTTTGGATGGACAACTTGGGGAGCAGAATCCGGTGTTGGTCATCTTTCATGTCTGTCTCCGTCAGTTGCTTTGATGTAAAATATGTGAGTTCGCACCCACCGGAAGTCGTCTGAACCAGGCGATCCACCCACTCTGGCGTGTTTGATGGCTGGGCGGGCTGGGTGAACCTCCTCCTCCTCCTCCTTCTTGAAGTGCTTTCGTCGTGTTCATTGTGAGCACCGGAGATGATTTTCATTAGCTTTTTGTCCTGGAAGAATCTCTCGGTGATCTTGAAGAGGTCATAGGAGCTGAGCTTGTTGATTTCGCTTGGGGGAGAGTCGGTCAGCTCCTTTAACTTGGCAATGGCGGGAGATTTGCGAGGTTTGCCTTTGTAATTTCGGTATATTTCGATGGTAGTGGCAAGTATGAGCATCAATAGAGGCCTGGATTTATCGGGGTCACTTCTCATGTCGTCCAAAGCCGTCGTTGTTGGCGGTGGTTCAGGCCTCTCATTGGCTTCTTCGTCTCTCTTCCTCTTCACTTGATCCATCTTTTGTTTAATCTGTTCTCTCTCTCTCTCTCTCTCTCTCTCTCTTGAAACTGAAATGTAATAGAGATGAATCTGTATGTTAGGGAGAGGTTTCCATGTGTCATGACTCATGACTACCCAAAATTGATAGTTGAGATGTATGAATCTTTATTTTTGATACATGAGCATGGAAAATAAACACCTAGGAGCGATCAAGGTTTTAAAAATTAAAAAAAAGTTAAAAAAACAGTCCTGCAGCCTGAAGGTTGGAAGGTCTGCTACTCTCAGAACTCTCAAGTCTAAAACAATTTTCACTTCAAAGAGTTTATGGGAGACCGTGGTTGTTAATGAAATTTCAATTTAAAGAGAAAACAAGCATAAGGTATATATATATATATATTATAGGGTTAGTTTTGAATGCTTCGCAGGGTTTTAAGGTTTTCTTTAATGTTTTAGCGAACTCTCATTCAGCTACTGTGAAAGGACGGTTCAAACGGTTTATGAGTATAGTTTCTATATTATAGTAACTAAACTCTATCTGATCGCATGGAAAAAGACGAATAACGAACTGTCATGTAGACTCTATTACAAATCCATTTAAATGATGCGTGGTTGGTATTTTTCTTGCATTTTGACATTTTTTTAATACAAGGATTAGACGGGATCCTATGGAAAGTCATGTGGATTTCAGTAGCACCTAATGAAATTATATGTTACTTGGATAAAATAATTTTTTTCAAAATATGTATACATGGTTCTTTTGTAAATATCAAACAAAATAAAAATATATTTTTTTCATACAAACCATCCTATTCAGACTCATCGATGCAGTCTTAACCATAAGTCTGTCAACTGATAGTATACTAATCGAAATGTTTACATCCGTGTCCTATCCTAATCATAATATTAATTTTTAATTTGAATATTTTTACATAATTGATATGTATAATATGAACAATAATTTAATTTAGGTAATCAAGTGAAAAAAATAGAGAGAGATGAGAAACAAACATTATAAGTCTTGTTCTCCATTCCATATATCATAAATGCATATTTTAATATTTATATAGAAAACCATATTGTGATTAATCATGCAAAATAATAAATTTGAACAATATAAAATACAATCTCACATAATTTGTAATATATGATAGATTAAGATATTTTTTAGATTGGTTACACTGAAATCCCATCAGATTAAAAAAACACGTCATTAGTTAAAATTAAATAAATGAAGGGCATTAATATTTAAAATAAATATTATTTAAAATACACCATAGATATAATCTCAGAAACACCATTAACCCAACTTACATATTATAACTTTTTAAAAAAAAATAGTTTAAATAAATTCCAATAAGTTTAAACAATCATACAATAGCTTTTTATTTTAAACTAAGAGTTATAATCTCTATCTTATAAGTTTTAACAAACCTATATAATATAGTAACATAGATAATGCTATTTAGGGTTTGATGTTCTCTATTGATATGACAATAATTAAGTTTGATTGATTGATGTTATTGGAATGTAACATTATGTTATGCATGAAAACATGAATTTCAATGGATCATCAATCATATTTTGCCACTGCAAGTTGATATATATAGTTGTAGTATATGGATTTTTCCATTTTAATCGATTCAATTAATGGACTGTTCTTGGTACATCCATTGTATAAAAAATAACTAAATTAAAATAAGCACAGTGGATCAAATCAAGATTTAAAAAATGGTGTTGAAAACATAAAATTTGAAAAACAGACCTGGTGTGTTGGACGGCCTTCGATCACCTCTTAAAAATTACAATCTAAAAAAACAATTCTTTTCACTTCAGTCGTTTAGGGAGATCCTGGTTAACTATATAGGGTTCAGGGAGACTGGTTTTGAATGCCTTGAGGGGTTTTAGTTCTTTTTCTTTCTGTTAAGATATTTGTTTTAACCTTTTATCTCATCTATCGGACGGTTCAAATAATTTCCTTATATCTCCGTAACTAATATCTGATTGTACATCGTAACTAATATCTTCTTTTGAAATACAATCGGTTAGGTTTCCTAATTCCCTTTATGTTAAATCTTTAGATTCTTCTCTACATGTAAAGCTTAAATATTGTAAATCTTTGGACATTTTGTGATTTTTATTAAACTTACCAAAAATATATATATATATATATCCGATTTTTTTTTATGAGGTTATTTCAATATGGAGAGTTAAGTCAATATGATATTAGTTGGGATAAAGTTGGGTTTTCAGAGTGGTTTGAGTCTTTGACTTTAGGCTCCATTTGGCAACTCAATTAGAGTGGTGATTCTATTTTTAATTAAGCAAGAAACTCAAATGTATTATAAAATTAATTTTAAAAAGTCAACTTAATTAAAAAATTATTTACAGTTTTTAGTGCAAAAATGTTACTTTTTAAAAGCGCAGAAAATACGTTTTTGAAAAATCAAAGTATATTTAAACCATTTGATTCAAAATCTTATTTTTCAAACGTGTTTTCAAACGGGCCCTTAAAAAAATTGAGAAAAGTGGTTTATAGTCCCAACTATGATTTGCATTGGAGTAAGTTGCAAGATAGAGTTGTTACTTGTTAGTCTCTCTTTAGGCAGCTACGTAAGTTATTTTGAAATAGATAATTTTATCTCTCTATATAATATTTTATAATTTATTCATATGAGTAAAATATTCTTTTATAAAGAATTTTTTGTATTTTTAACAATTTGTAAAAAAAAATTTAGTATATTATGTTTTCAATCAGGATTAATCAAACAGAATTTTCGTAAAATATTCATAATCAACCAATACAAGTTTAATTTATGGGGTGAATTTACATAGCTATTTTGATTAGGTTACATGGATTTCGAACAATTATTTGGATTTTTCCTAATAAATAAAAAACATCGACTAAATTTTGCCCCCACTCAGCCGTGTTTACGATGCTATCCTCCATCAACAAAAACCTGACTCGCACCCCAACCCGAGCATCCATCCTCTCCTCCCTTCTCAACTCCTGCATAGCCCGCTCCGCAACCGATCCAGGCAAACAAGTCCACGCGCAGCTCATCCTCTCGGGCCTATCCCGCAATCCCTTCTCAGCCACCAAACTAATCACCCTCTACTCTGCATCCCACTCCACCTCCAACGCGCGCGCGGTGTTCGACGGAATCCCAAACAGAGACCGCAACGTCTTCGTCTACAATGCCATGATACGCGCGTACGCGTGGCACGGACCCCATGAGCACGCCATCTCTCTATTTCAAACCATGGTCGAAAACGGGCTCGAGCCCGACAACTTCACGTACCCGTTCGCGCTCAAGGCCTGCTCCGCCCTCTCCGCGTTGAAGGACGGGAAGGGTATACACCATGAACGCGCGGTCATGTCGTGCTGGGACTCGGACCCCTTCGTCGGGGCCGCGCTCGTCGACATGTACTCCAAGTGCGGGTCGGTCGACAGCGCGAGGGACGCGTTCGACCGCGTCACGGACAGGGACGTCGTGGTTTGGAATTCGATGATCGCGGCGTACGCGCACAACGGGTTGCCGACCGAGGCGTTCGAGATTTTGAGGGAGATGTCGACGCGCGGGTTCAGGCCCACCGTGGCGACGCTCGTGACCACCATCGCGACGGCCGCGGACGCTGCGATGCTCCCGCAGGGGAGGGAGATCCATGGTCACGGCGTTCGAATGGGGTTCGTTTCGCAAGACAAGGTGAACACCGCGCTCGTCGACATGTACGCGAAGAGCGGGCGGTTGGGCGTTGCGCGGACGGTGTTTGAGAGGCTCAAAGAGAGGAGAAACGTTTCATGGAATGCGATTATCACGGGGTACGCGATGCACGGCAACGCCGAGGAGGCGCTGAATCTGTTCGATCGGATGAGAAGCGAACGGTTCGAGCCCGACCACATAACCTACGTGGGAGTCCTCGCCGCCTGCAGCCGAGGCGGGTTGTTAGAGTTAGGGAAGAAGCACTTCGACTCGATGAAGGGGGACCACTCGATCGAGCCGACCGTGCAGCACTACACATGCATGGTCGACCTCCTCGCGCACGCGGGCCAGCTGCGGGAGGCGTATGATCTCATCAATTCAATGCCAATGAGCCCAGACTCCGGCGTGTGGTGCGCGCTCTTAAACGCTTGCAAGATCCACAAAGACGTTGAGATGGGGGAGTGCGTGTTGAAGAAACTGATCGAGCTGGAGCCCGACGACGCGGGGAATTACGTGATCCTGTCGAACATATACGCGCAGGCGGGGAAGTGGGACGAGGTGTCCGACCTGCGGAGGTCAATCGCGGAGAAGGGGATCAAGAAGACGATCGCGTGCAGTTGGATCGAAGTCAAGAACCAGGTGCACAGTTTTCTCGTTGGGGATGCGATGCACGCGCAGTCGAAGGCAATCTACGCGGAGCTGGACCGGTTGGAGGGGCTGATGAGGGACGCGGGGTACGTGCCGGATACGGAGCCGGTGTTTCATGATGTGGAGGACGATGAGAAGGCGGGATTGGTGAGGGCGCACAGCGAGCGGCTGGCGATCGCTTTTGGGATTATTAGTACGCCGCCGGGGACGAGGCTCCTGGTGAATAAGAACCTGAGGGTGTGCGGTGACTGTCACGTCGCGATCAAATTGATTTCGAAGATTGTCGGACGGGAGATTGTTATCAGGGATATTAATAGGTATCATCGGTTTAAAGATGGAGAGTGCTCGTGTGGAGATTACTGGTGAATGTGTGTGTTACATTTGTGATGATGAATAAGAAAACATTACTATGTTCATGAAGAATGTAAGATTGAATTAGATTACTTCATTAGTGTGGGTACATAGTCCCATGTATCTTCACTTTTTTTTGCCTATTCACGGGGTAGAATATGCTTTCGTTTCTTAATTTCAACCATGAACAACTGTGCACAGTACATCGGATTCCAAAACACTAAACGAAGAACCCTGATGTAAGAAGTTATATATGAACAAAGTATACGACGAATATTATCGTCTAACAAAAAGTCAGTAACATGTGCAACGTTTGTTTACGCCGGCCAAAACATGCCAAGGCATCCGATCCTTGCACAGTTTTACGATCTACCTTCATTAGTCGGGTAATTAATCCTTGTTCCAAAGATTTACGAACCCGACTAACAACATATCTGAGGTGCGGTGGTCCTGGAACTTGGCTCTGAAATAGAGAGATAAGTTGCTCGGTATCCGTACCTCGAGTGAGTGCTGAATAGCCTCGACTCGAAGCAAATTCCAAAGCGAACAGTATTCCCTCTGCTTCTGCCATAATAGGCGAAGCCCATGGCCAACCGGTATAGCCCGCACGAAGATTTGTCTTGTTGGAACGTGTAGAAGCACAAAACCTACTCCAGACTTTCGAGTGGAAATATCTACAATGCCATCACTAAGAAGTAATAGTTCGCCTCCTCTATAAGTACAATCAGCTTTTGTTTCCCTTTTTTATTGCACTTTCGTTGAAAACCATCCAAACAAGTACAATCAGATGACAAAAAATTAAAAGGTTTTTTTATTTTTAAATCTCCATAAATTATAAGATTTAGTGATCGATCCATCACTTTTTTATATTTTGATTTTAATCTCCAAGATTTAAAGGATATGTTCATTTTTAGTCCATGTGAGATATTTATTTCTAAATTATTTGGTTTTCTTTTTAGTTCCCAGGAGGGACTAAAAATAAACATATCATTTAAATATATATGATGACTAAAACCAAAATATGAAGAAGTGAGTGATCGATAATTAAATCCTATAATTCGTGGGGACTTAAAAATAAAAAATCCAAAATTAAATAAAAAAAAATGGAAGAGCAAAGAAATAGCCAAAAATAATATAATAATAAGATTTGAAAACTGTCACCTTTTTTTTTTTTTTTGGGGGTATTGAAAAGGCCTTAAAAGAAGGCGGCAAGAACAAAGTAAACCCTTACATGCAGGACTATGTAACAGCTAACTGTGCAAGTTGCATACATTGATGAAGGCTGTGAATGTGTGGAGTTAGCACCTCACGAAATTGGTCTGAAAACATAAATGAAGATCATTCATCAATTTGTGTTCGACGAGCCCGTCAAGCCAGTGCATCCGGGGCGCTGACCATGGGTCGAGGGACCTTACGACGCGCACACGCTGCACTCTTTCAATTTCCCCGTGGATGGAGATGATCAAATCAGAAAGATGGGGTGGTGATGTCCCCTCCCCTTGTAATAGTCGTACAATCACCTTCACATCCGAGCATACACCTCGCCGCCTGTTAATTGTCGAATTGTGAGGAGACCAATATAGATGGCCTCGGCGTCCATCTGAAATGGGTTGACCCACAGCCATGCTTTTGTTCCCACGGCGATAATGCGAACAGAGGATTCCTTTGTGATCACTTATGCTGCTCTACCGGCATAAGAGAGTGTCAGACACTTCCGTCGGTGATGACATATATATGGTCCACGGAATATGGTGTGTCGTATGTCGGGGGTGCCTGTTGTGGAGAAAGCATGTCTTCGTCGAGAGTCTCCGAGGAAGGTCGGAGGGTTCACACGCACTCAAAGGTGCTAAAGAAAGCCTGGCTTGCCACTTGAATTGGGTTGACATGTGGGAGCAGAAAATCATCCAAAAGAGAGCTTGGCGAAAAGTACCCCAGGGAACCTGTTAACAACACCATACAAAAGAATTTGTCACCTATTTGATTGGTACTTTGTGCCACCTGCATATTTATCTTCTTCTATCAACTTGTATGTCAGCACATGCTTAATAGATGTGTGAAACCACGCGTCATAGAAAGGGTGCAAAAATGCAGGCATGGGCGTACCTGTTAACGACACCATACAAAAGACATTTTCTGCTTCTCAACACTAACACCATACAAAAGACATCTTCTGCTTCTCATATCAGCTCAGGCATGTACATCAGCTTCTCGTATCTTTTTTGTTTCCTCTCATCCCACTCAGAATTGTACTTCAAAATCAACAATGAACTTGCAATAGCAATATCTACCTCCTTCTATAATAATAAAGAAAAACCATTTTTGAATAAAACATAGAAGTAAACACACCTGATATTGCCCAAGATGTCAACCCCTTCCGAAGCAACAACATCATGTTAACAGTAAAACATATAACACAGCAGAGAACCATGTAAAGGAGGACCAGACAGTTTATTGAATATGTATAAGAAAAAAGCCACCATAAGGAAACATCACCCTCATAGATATATGGCATTTCACAGGGAAATTTTTTTTTAAAAAAAGGCATATATATAGAAATTGTTTCAATGTGTACTTTCAGAAGATGGATGTATCCGACTCAAATTTAACCTACAGTCGATCGAATCTGACATTAGAGCCTCACGGGTTTTAGAAATCTCAGGACCGACAACATCGATCACATCAATGGATTGCTGTTCCGGGGCATCTCCAGGAGGACTGCATTTCTCACTGCTCGAACTCATGCCAGGCGGTGGAGTGTGTTCAGGAGAAATCTGGACCCCCATATTAACTTTTTTGCTGGTAGTAGAATATGGTTCTTCAACTCGTCTCCCTTTTGTTTTTTCATTCTGCCTCTTGTAAAGTGACATAGCCCTCTGCAAATTTTAAACCACGAAGATGACATCAGAAAATGTGTAACTCGTAACCACCAACAGCACTCATCACATTCATTTTTTTAAAAGAAATTTGGAATATGTTCATGTCCAGAAGTTAGTTGATATGATATTGCAGAGAAGGCAGGGAAGTCTATTTTTTACTAGCCTACCTGGTAGATCATAAATGGGTAAAAAAAACCATCCAAAATTTTTATTAGTGTTCCAATTAGAACAAAAAAAAAAGGCAGCAGCATGATAAACTATTGTAAACATGGTACACTTAGTTCAATAAGTAAAAATTACATGGGAAAAAGAACTGCTATAGGAGAATTTACCTGGAAAACAGCATCTGTATTTGAGGGGAAGAAATAAGAGATGAGAGCAGCAGTGGAACTCTTCGCTCGAAACATTTTATCCTGTATGGTAGAGGAGAAAAAAAACAGTAAATAAAGTAAGATGAATGGGGAAACTTGAACAAAGAGCATATGAACAGTGAATCTATTAAGATATCACAATACCTCAGAAGAAACATGATTGGAACCATTGGAATCACCAGCTGAGTCATCTTTGTTCAATAGACTCAAACACTGCTCATACAAATCTGGAAGTGCAAGATCAAGAGATATGTCAAGCTTAGAAACATAAGCACTCCAGAAGGGTGGGCTATCATCTGGTGAATTTTCTGAAACATCAGTTGTCTCAGATTTCTTTTCAGCATCAAGTGCTGGTGAAGATTCGGTAATGTTTTTCATTGAAGGGGCATCAGTGGAACGCATGATTTCAATGTTTTCAGCCAGAAGACAATCAGGTTGACCTCGTTCAATCCGCTGGTGATGGCCAGCCTGCACTGTCCAACCTTCACCTGCAGATATGTGGGCTGAATGGACAGACTCCTCCTGGCGCGTCGAAAACTTCATGTTTATGTTACCATTTTGAACCTTCCACATTTCTGTGCTCATTTCCCATCCCCTGTTGCTCATCAGATGTCTATTCTGGTCCCAATCTGGTCTTCCATATACATGTGCTTCGTCACCAAAGACACCATTGCTTCCACCCCATCCATGCATATGTTCATCTGCTTGAGTCCTCCACCCAAATGGTCGTCCATGGCCAGAAAACCTGTCAGCTTCATGCATGTGATAAGATACCCCAGTATGGTTGAGGTCCATGGATGCTCTCACACCAAAAAGTGATGTAGCAGCAAACTGCTGGACTGGATGAAATCCACCAGGAGGAGGACCGTGCAAGAAAGGTAGAAAGCCATTTGCTAATGGAGGTGGCCAGTTTGGTACTCCTTTCCAAGACTGTCCTCTCCCTGCATTAAGATCTCCACTTCTTTTGTAACGATTGTTTGACTTGCGTTCACCTGCTTGACTTCTGGTATCTTCGTCAAATGATCCAAAAACTGAAGGGTTATCAATTCCATGACTCATTGGAGTTAGTGGTGGTGGAAGATGACCAGGCGAATCATTGGGAAAGAAACCAGCTCTAATGAAAGATGATGAGCTTGCAGGGATGGATTCATTAGGTAATTCTGATTGGGATAACTCATCCGATGCTGGATTTTCCACAGGAAGTTCACGCCCTCTTTCATCGAAAGAGGAACCACCAGGAGCACTATCCTTGATACTGATGCTCCTATGTCCTATCTGTTCAACATTGAGACTACATCTAGCATTAGATTTGTTAGAGTATCGCTGATCACTTGTCGAGGAAGGGGATTTATCAGTCAACCTATTGGGCGAAGCTCTCCCATCTGATCTGCTCATTGCCCTACCATGTCTAGGAGTAGCATTATTTTCCATTAGCAACTCTCCTGAGACACAGACATTATTTGACTTGGACTTCGTCAATTGCTGAGAATCAAAGCCTCCCAAAGTACCACTATGATCTTCTGTAAAGGTTGCACTTTGGTGGCGCCTCTCATCTGAAATTGAATCTTCACGAGACAATTCTGCTTGCCTGGAATGATGCCTGAATACAAGTTTTTAAAACAAACCATATCACTAATCCACGCTGTCTAACCATATTAATGCAAAACTAGCAATAACAGTCCGTTAAAAACTCTATAAGAACAAAACAGCATGCAGCCAAGGTGTGCAGATAATTACAGCAGCAATTTTAAGCAGATATAACTCAAATAAAGAAAAAGAGCTTTACATAAAGATTGGTATTTCAATGAAGGGAATCCTTACACTCAACCAAGTGACTGTCACATATAAATTTTCATTTCAATGATAAATAAAAGACTATGTTTAAAGATTTGCATTCTAGCTGATTCCTTATGTTAGCAACGTACACAGATCAAGTAACCAGAAGACAAGTTTGAGTCATGCAAAAGAATCATATTTCCAAATTGGAACTACAAGGCAAATATTTATATCGCAGTCCACAATGAAAAAATGTTATCATGCTATCAACAAACTACCTTCCAGTGGACAGAACTACATTCCAGTAGAGAATTCTGAAGCATGGACATGGGACACAGACCCGACATAATATGGACAAGGTGTCATGGAAAATCTTGAAAAACGAGGGCAAGAAATTGTCAAAGACATGATAATAAATAAATAGATAGTTTTGATATTATGATTAATTAAAAAAACATTCGCACACCCCTAAACTATAAAAAGTTGATATAACTACAATGGTGTGTCAACTATCTACACCATTAAAATTTTAACATCATTTGGCTTCACGTGATTAAAACATTTATCAAGAAAAAGTTATGGTGTCATGCCACATAAATGTCGTGTCTACCAACGTGTCCATCACATGACTGGTGCATGTCCAAAATTCCAAAAATAAAATTCGAATTTTGGAAACATGTGACACTGTGTCCATCACAAGTATTGTCCAACGCATCTCTTGTAGTGTCCCATGTTTGATGTGTGTCAGAAATATGTAAAGGTTCATTTACGCGTTCGTGTTTCCTAGGAAGATAGCAATTGTCTCATACCTATCTTGATCCATGACAGTGTTGACACTGGTAGCAGGTGAACTCTTTAGCTGGGCATTCCTTTTGTAATCGCCAGTGTCAGAAATTTCAGACCTCTCCCTCTGAGTATTGTAAATTAGTTTACTACTGACTTCAGTATTTTCAGCATCAATATGTTGTCCTTTGTCACTTGGAGAGTTCAAATCAAAATGATCCTCTTTCTCATCCGAGGAACTTTTTCTTCCCCAGTTTTCTCTGTATCTGGTACCTTGCCCATCAATATAAAGCATACCATCATGATCATCCTGAAACTTTGCTTTCTTGTGTAGACTTTCTGAAGACTCATTATCATCATTGTGAAAATTGTCAGACTTGTTTCCAACATAATCTCTTGAAGATCGTTCATCTCTCAACTTTGAATCTCTCATCCTTTCGCCCCTGTCCAAATCCTCTCTGTGTCTCTGATCCTGGTCTACATAATTCCTACGTCTCTGATCCCATTCAAGGTCTTCTCGGTGCCTCTGATCCCTGACCCGCTCTTCCCTGTGCCTCTTATCTCTGTCATGATCTTCCCGGCGTCTGTTATCCCTGTCGAGATCTTTCCGCCATCTCTGATCTCTATAAAGATCCTCTCGGTGTCTGTGATCCCTGTCGTGATCTTCCCGGCGTCTGTGATCCCTGTCCAGATCCTCTCGACGTCTGTGATTTTCTTCTCGATGCCTCTGTTCCCGGTCATCATCTTCCCGATGCCTATGATCCCGGTCATGTTCTTCGTAATGCCTATGATCCCGGTCAAGTTCTTCGCGATGTCTACGATCCCTGTCATGTTCAGTGTGATGCCTACGATCCTTGTCATATTTTTCACAATGTCTATGATCTCTGTCGTGTTCTTCTCGATCCTTATTTTCCCTAACACGATCATCTCGATGCCTACGATCCCAGTCACGATCTTCTCTCTGTCTTTGAAACTTGTCAACATCTTCATGATACTTATCACTGTACTTCTCATCCTTGTAAAGATCATCCTTAAATTTGCCATTTTTTGCATGGTCATCCCTGGATGATATTCGTCTGTCATCATCATCTCTAGCATCACCCTGCCATTTATCTTTGTCGCCTGAACCATCTCTTCTCTTTCTGATCCGCTTCTCTAGCTCTTTCTCGAGTTCAGGATTACGCAAATCAGCTTGTTGTTCTGTACATATCAAACATATAAATAAATCAAAACCCAACAACCATTGTAGGTGCATCAAGAAATATCAGAAATTTTTTATGAAATACAGTAATCACATAGAATCCACCAGAACTACCATCCTATAATTCAATATAATCCAGACACTAGGAAGGACAGACCTATTGCCAGCTCAAACAAGTATAACACGCTTAACTATTGTATAGCTTAACATCAGAAAAGGTCAAAAAATCACCGACATATAAACAAGAAACACACAGATTGTTCATGTAACCAGCAACAAATACTGAGCTACTGTGAGAATGCAAGAATTAAAGAAACTATGTCAAAGCATCTCACCAATTAAGATGTTCATTTTGGGCAAAGATGTTCATTTTGGCTTGATGAAGATATATACAATGTTGAGAACAGAAACAACTAATGATTGCACAATTGTAATGGATGAACTCATTCAGACATCAATTAAATTATGCAATCAGGTTTCACCAACAACCTTTTGCTCAAAGAATTGTCCAATATTAACATACCACTGAAGCAATTTTAAAGAAGTGTTAATGTATTAAATACACAAATGAAAGCAAAGCAACACCTGTTTGACTTGGAAAAAACAGAAAATCAAAACTGGTGAATGAACAGGCTGCAAATATGAACAAATATCACCTGGCAGACTAGCACCCAAACACTACACTAATTACTCGTGGATCAAAAGCATCTCTAGGTTAACTTGGAGGAAGTTATTACATCAACTAATCAATTGTTACTACTGCGTAGTCATCTCTCATTCTCTTGTCCACCCCCTATGAAATCATACCACATTTCAATACAATGTCATGAATGGGACATCATTTCCACTAAAACTTCTTTCACATGGAGAGTGCAAAGAATGGAAAGAGCTTTTTATGTTCCCTTCAACATCCCACAAAATGATTTCAAAAATGTTTTTTTGTCTTTTATACATTGAAAGAAAAATTAGGAGAAAATAGTAACATTGATCCCAATAGATAAACAGTTTAAGAATCATGACATTTGTGCAGAATTATTTCAAATCTCTCCTAAATGACCTATCCCTGCAAACTCGGTGCTACACATCACCAATTTTGAACAAAGCTTGAATGATAATAAGGTAAAAAAAAAGTTCAAAAAACACTCAGGAAGCAGATAAAGGATGCTCAACATATTTTTTTTGAACTAAATGCTCAACCTATATTTAAAAAGGAAAGTAATTAGCATGCAGAGAAGAAAACAGAATGATCAAATTTGTTTTATTAGGCTCACAGACAAACCTAGATATTTGGTGGCCATTTATATTCCAATAATTGTCTGCGGCCACTTGTAACACATTGAACTGCCCATGCTTCTATAAGAATTCAAATAGCTTCTGGGTTTCTTCCCATCCTAAAGCTTCTCAAGCAAATTGTAACTCATATTTGCCATTTTGTATAACAGATCAAGATCACTTACCATTTTTTTGCCTTGCTCTAGTCGGGCATTTGTAATTAAAATTGAATTCCCTTGCACTGTCTTCTTTTGACGGACAGCTACCTTCTATCCTAGTCTTCACTAAATCAAAATACCAAACAAATCATCGGCTACTAGGTCCACGTCATCTCTCATCTCAACAAATAATGTGTAATATTCCACGGCCACCTTCAGAGAGAGAAAATTAGAGTTTTCAAATAGGCACCCTTGTCTGCTATCTACCTCCTCGTTCAAATCAATCATGTTCCATTTCCACTGTCTTACACTCCTCTAGTAACAATGCTCCAGCCCAGGCTTTAAGAAACCTATCAGATTCCACCCAAGCGTACCATTGCAGGCTGTCACATTTATTAGTTCCTAATGTGGAATTCCACTCAAGTAGATAGTGAAAAAAAATTCAAAATCAAAGGTGTAAAACCAGGGACGGATACATTTAAGACACATTTGGGAGTAAGTTTTGGACTGATTTTGTGTCTGTATATGTTGGCACCATTCAGTGTTTCTGACAATTTTATTAGAGTTTGTGCTTTTAAATTTTCATCAGATATTGATTGTGTACCTCTATCCATTATGTGATATACATGTGTCTCTTTTGTGATTGTCAACTGCCGAGGAAAATATGGATCTAATTGGGGCTGCTTGTGAACTTGAATGAGAATTTCAACTCATTGGACAAGCTATGGGAAGCTGGGAAAAATCTGAAGCAGGGAGGGGACAGAAGAATCAAGACCAAGGTCTCTCAAATCCTTGCACCATATGTTATGTCGTGTGGTTGACAATAAACAATGCCGTGTCAAGAATAAAATTCACACTTTCAAAATATGTGGGAGACAAGTGAAGGCTTCGATCAATGATTGGCCTATGAACAGCATGACATAATCAAGGGTGCTCTTTGAGGATATTTTGAGGATATTCTACTTGAGTAGTTGATCTAGTCGTCTTGCTCCTCTGGAGCTTCATGATGAAGATTCTTCATCTACTCTTTTATTATTTGGATTGCACCCCAATTATTTCTAATAAATTGGTGGTAGAATTCTTACCAATTTCTTTCAAAATAATAATAATAATAATAATAATAATAATAATAATAATAATAATAATAATATTGACATGGATAGTATTAAAGTCATAAATAACCAATTACCAAAAAGAATTCAAGTTGATGAACAACACCAATTACCAAATACACGAAGCCATAAAATACTTTACCATTGTTTTCAACATCTCTCTTCGAAGGGTTCTCCTCTTTGGAACCACCCCGCCTCCTCCTCCCTTCACCTCCTCCATCATCAATCACTCTCTCCTGCAGGGAATCCGAAACCCTTTTCTCCCTCTCAGACCCGCGCTCCTTATCCCTATCATCCTTGCTATACTGTTGTCCAATCTCTTCTCTCCTGCCCAACTTCCTCTTCAAATCCGACTTCCCGCTCTTCCTCGCCTCCTCAGTCTCATCCTCATCATCCCTCCTCCCTGACCGGCCCTTCAGTTCAACCTGCGACAACTTCTGCTTCGCCCCCTTCTCCAAATCAGTCCCCAAAGCCTCCTTTTTCAAAGATTCCTTCTCACTCCCAACTTCTCCGCCGTTCCACCTCTCCACGACAATCAAATCCGTACGATCATTCCGCTTCTTCCCCCGATCTCCGTCAAAGAGATCACCATTCCCCACCACGACCGGATCCTTCACTAACGATTTCCGTCTCTCGGAAACCATATCCCGAGAAACCCTAACTTCCATGGCGGCGGTGACCGGCGGCCCCTCACTCACCACCTTCCGATCTCTGGAACCCCCTACATCCTCATCCGAGTCGGAGCAGTCCTTATGTTTATGCTGCCGGTGCGACTTGTGACGAGAGCTCCTCGTCATCTTTTCAAAAAGGGATCAAAACCCTAACCGAGTAACGATTGCAGGATGTGGCAGTGATAGTATTTGAAGGAATCGCCGAAAGAAAAACAAATTAGGGTTTCCGTTCCATATGAGATGCAGAGATTGAGATAATGGAAGGGCCGCAGAGAAAGAGAGGCCCTCCCCGAGAGAGTGAGGATTCGACAGAGATCAAGGTGCTTATTATAGTTTTTAATTTAAAATAAAATAAAATTTGATTTTATATGTATTCAAATTCATTTAAACCAAACAAGGATAAATATACATTTCGGATAATATAAATATTATATGTTATAAATTATTTTAAAAAAAAATTTGTTCTCAATTTTTTTCGCTAATGATTGTACTATTTTTATTTAAAAAATAGACAATAATGACCTAATATATTATAGTTGCATAACGTAATATTTGAAGATTATCATAGTTTAAAAATTTTATCTTTTATTATGTTATATCAATTTGTTTTTACATATTTGTAAAATTAATTTTATGAGTAAAACTAACTTATTTTATTCAACAGAAATTAAAGTTATCTTCTACATTTGAAAGGGGTATATTTGACAATTAAACAATAAAAAATGATTTACAATTTATTTTAACAAACTTCCACTATTTATTTTATGCAACAAACGTGTTTATTGCTTATTAAATAAGTTAAGATCTATAATCTATAAGTTATAATCTATTATAAATTAAAGTTGCAACAAACATGGTAGTCAGGTTAGACTCGGGCCCAAGGATAAAGTTAATTAGGTTTCAATTATAAAATTCTTTATTTTAACTCATTTAAATCACGTATATAATTCAAAATTAAAATGATATAAATAAAACTAGTCATCATATTATTTTTTAACTATCAATGAGATTATACGTAGTATATAATATAATGAGTGAATATAATTATTTAATTTTTTAAACTAAAAAAATGAAAGTATTAAAAAATTGTTTGAGAAACTGATTTAAGAGGTTTTATATGTATCCATTGGGATGAGTTTACTAGTTTGTAATTATAAAGTTATAAATATAAAAGATATGTTACAAGAAAATGAAGTATGTATATATGCACACACACCCCTCAACTAGCTTTATATTGTCAAAATCTCTCATTTCAAACTGTAAAACCATGAATCTCTCTTAAATGCGTACATTACATTTTTTAGGGTATTATTAGAAATAAAAAAATCATCAGGATATTTTACTAAAGTGGGATTTTTATGGGTAACCATGAATCTCTCTTAAATGCGTACATTACCTTTTTTTGGGTATTATTAGAATAAAAAATCATCAAGATATTTTTCTAAAATGTGATTTTTATAGGTATATATGCAAAAAAAAAAAAAAATTGAGATTTGATGGATATAAATATAATATTATTCACATATATAGATAGACATTTTTTATTTTATCTTTATTTCAATATAAAATAAAAAAAGTGATGATGTGGCATGATCAATACAATTCACTCGCCATGCATCCTTTAAATATTTAGATTATTACCCTTAATCTAAATTCAATGATTATAAATAAATGAGGGTAAATAAAAAATGAAAATGTTATAAAAGAATAAAAGGCTTCAAAACTTAAATATTTTTTTATTAATATATTAATAGAAATGTCATCGGTTGCTAAAATCAGAGTACGTCAAATTACAAAAAAAAAAATCAAGAAAAAAAAAATATATATATATATATATATATATATAGACGGCCCACGTCGTAAACCGCACCGACCGCACACCGCACGTAATCGCGACCATATATATATATATAGTCATATTCAATGTACAGAAGGGATACGCACTATATCTATCCCGAAGCAAAGCTTCCTATCAAAACAGGAAAGATAGAAAGCCCATAGCAGAACAACATTGACCCCAGTTTCGAGTTTATTGCGTCTCACGAACTGCATCCACTCTTTCCCCGCCAAAACATAGTAGTTCGCATTGTTCCATTTCTTCATCTTCATCAAATATTCACTCCCCACCGCGTCCCACACGACCACCTCCAACCCTTTATTATCTATCAGTGTCACGTCAGCAATGTCTATCATCGGAAAAAGCTTCTCCGAAACGAAGTCGTTAGGGATGAGTAACCGACATTGTTGATTGTTCACGTCGCTGTTCGTGAGTCGCTTCTCCATGACGAGGCGGTGCTGCGGCGGCGGCATCGCGTGGTGTTGGGTGGCGCCGCCGGACCGAGAGAGCAGCCAAGATGGAGGCTTCAGAACGCCCATCTCCGCCGCGTCTGGCGCCCGTCTCCGCCTTTCCGCGGCGGGTAATGGCGGACGACCCTCTTCTTCCCTCCTACGGTCTTCCTCTAATTTAATGACGACGGACGTGAAATATTTTTTTTCGTTTTCAGTTAACATGTTGTAGTGAGAGAAACCAAGAGAGAGATTTTTGTGTGGGTTTGGGAGGAGTGATTAAGGTGGTATTTATAGATGGGGGATGCATGGCTTATATATTTTTATTTTATTGTAACAGTATAAGGAAAGTATGATATGATAACAGACATAACGAAAATCGTAACTAATTTTAAATGGGTTATACCGACTCATGCTTTATACAAACGAATTTTTTTTATATTATTCATGTAGGTTATAGTTAACCAACAACCTGTATATTCATTTTTATCCCATAAAAAATGTTAAGTTTTTACACCTACCTCAATCGGTCTCTTTGAAACACTGATTTGCGGGCTTGTTATCGGGATACAGTCAATTTATTTTGCAATTATGTAATTCGTTACTCTTATTATAGTGTATGAAGTTATAAAGATTTTTCATTTATTTTTAAAAAAATATGCTAGTGCATCCTAGTATGTATTTAATTCATATGATATATAGTATTTATTTCAATAGATAAGTGTGTCCTAAGAAAACCATTTTCAAATTTGAAGTTATTCAATTATTGCATAATTTCAAAAATTCAATGGTGCAAATTATAAAGCGAACAAAAATTGTAATGAATTTTATGATTAAAGAAGATTAATTAAAATGAACCGATAGTGTAATATATGTGTAACTTTATTAAAATTTGGATATCAAGTTTAGATCGAGTGAATGATTTTGAGAGAGATCACCATGAATCATAAAAAATAGGTCAACTCAGATTTTCAAATATATTGTTGTAATTCCATTCAAAAAAATTAGTGGAGAATGGAGAGCATTCAATTATTCTTTAGTTGATTGTGATGGAAGCGATTTAAAAACTTACATTTGATTTCATGTCTTACTACATTTTTGGAGAGAGACACAATAATAAATAAAGTCGCACTGATATAACATATGACATTTTCTTCATCCATATTTTTTGTAAATGCTTGAAATGATTATTTTTATGATTCAAACATAATGAATCGGCACAACGAAGTGATCATGTCACAAAAAAAGTGTTTATATATGTCATTTTCTTCATGCTTGATATCCTCATCCCACAATATATCATGCAATTGTGATGTGATTCTGCATAGTCTCATAGAAGTCATTTTTGAACAACTATAAATTTAGACAAATATCTTTGATGAAATACTGGTGCTTTATTTAAATTTTTGTCATTAAACAATAATTGTAGAAAAAAAATAATCTTAAGTATTAGTATAATGAGATAATAGAGGAAAATGAATGAGAAACTATATCTATACAGAAGCAGAGATTTTTGTTTTAATTTGAAAAGTAAAACGCCTACAACATAACAATATCAATTATCTCAGCTTGGGTGATGTGGCGTTTAAGAAATGATATTGTTTTCAAAGGTTAAACTTTCCACTTCGATAATCTTGGAAAGATGGGATTGCAGAATATTACAGTTTAAGAGATAAATCTTTGTGGGGTTCAAATCCTATTAAGAGATATCACTTTCAGTGTTGTGGAGTAGGTGGGTTGGCTTTATTGGGAACGTTGAAGCATTTTAACTCTTATCGTCTTGTATATAATACATACTCCTTTGTATCCCATCAACACAACCAATGATACATGAACATGTCTAAAACTAAAAAATAGGAAGTCCTAGATGACGTTATTGGTGAAGAATAGCAGACATTACTGCACATCGACAATCATTTACACTTATTATAATATTAAAAATTTACATTTTTATATTGAATCAATACAATTTGTTAGAGTATATTATTAGATGAAATATATTATTTTTATAAAAATTCAAAACATGTACAAAACTGTATTTTGGTTTGGAAATGTGATTGAGTGAATAATAAAAAATAGATCAACTCAGATTTTCAAATATATTGGTTTGATTCCATCTCAACCATTCAATTATTTTTTAGTTGATTGTGATGCAGGTGATTTAAACTTAAAAAGTTGAGGACATCCTCACGCACTTGTATTAATTTTTTAAAATAATAAACATCAATCATTCAATATAATTTGATAAAAAAAAATGCATATTATTCTACGTATTTTTATATTTTGAATTGAATGGAACGATTGGCTTGACATATGAATCGCACCTAGGATCATCAGGTGTTCAAAACCCTATAAATAAGATCGTCTAGCAAATGTAAAATTATTAACGAGATGTGAAGCACATGTAAGGAGGTATATGTATTGATGGATTGTTATAGAGTTTAATGGACTGTTCATTGCATGGACTGCGCTTTAAGAGCACTCTTAAACTTATGTTTTTGGATACATTGAAGTTTTTGCTGCTCTTAAACTTATGTTGTTTTCATGACATCTACATTTTTTTTTCTTGGCTATTCACATATTTCAATGACCTCATTAGCTCTGTTCAGAAATGCGGTCCGTGCGGCCGCATATGCGGCCGCATATGCGGTTCGGTAAGCCTACCAAACCGCATAGGTTGATATGCGGGCATATGCGGACAAGGCCCGCATATGCGGGGATATGCGGGATATGCGGGCGCATATGCGGGCGCATAGGTTTAGAAAAAAAATGGAAATTTTGCATTTACACCCTCCTGAAAAAGTTAATTATACTTATACCCCTTAAAAATTATATTTATACCCCTGTGTCCGTCTGAAATTGCATCTATGCCCCTGTGTGGCTGTGTCTGAATTTTTAATGGTTTAATATGATTACATTTCTTCAAATTTACCTTGTTATCTCTTGTTTATAGATCAAGACTATATAATTATTTTTTATTATTAAAAAATTACATAACCGCATATACTCCCGCATATACTCCCGCATGCCGCATATACTCTGTGCGGTACCCTACCCGCACGCAAACCGCATACCGCATTTCAGAACACTGCTCATTAGTACATATCCAATTTTTTAAAGAATCATCAATATTTAATGGAGTTCATTATCAAAAACTCAAATTATATTGCACATATCTCACAAAATCCACATAATTACAAAGAATCTAGAATTAAAAAAATTTACATGAGAACGTGTGAAATACATTTAACAAAATTAAGATGATAAAATATTTTAATAAAATTAAGAGGTATGAAATATGTTAAGAATTAAATTACACAATGGTAGATTAGTCTTTTGTGTTTCCAAAATTGTGAAATGAGACTTTTTTATGTATAATTTTAAAAAGTGACTTATTTGGGTATTTCTAACTGTTAGGAGGACTTTTTTTAGTCATTTTTTCTTTTTTTTAAAATAATAAACATCAATTATTTAATATGATTTGATGAAAAATGTAAGTCATTTAATTTAACCATTTTTAGCAAATGTAAAAATATTAATGAGATGTAAAACACATCTAAGGAGGTATATATGTTGATGGATTGTTATAGAGTTTAATGGACTGTCAATTGCATGGACGGTGTTTAACAGCACTCTTAAACTTACGTTGGTTTCATGACATCTACATTTTTGGAGAGAGATAATAAATAATTAAGCCACATTGGATATTGATCTAACATATGACATTTTCTTCATCATTTTTTTTATACGTTTGAAATGATGTTTCCTTAAGATTTAAACATTTTGATAAATATATCACCAGAACACAATGATCATGTCACAAAAAAAATGTGTATGTCATGTTCTTCATGCTTTGATATCCTCGTTCCCACTCTATTATCATGCAATTGTTATGTGAGTCTGCGCAGTCTCACATTAGTTCATTGGAACAACTATAAAATTGTATGTGTGTTTCTTTGATGAAATACGAGTGCTTCGTTTATGTAATGTTTTTATCATTGAGCAATAATTGTTAAAAATAAATAAAATTACTCATAAATATTTGTAGTAAGGTATTGGAGGAAAACGAAAAGTTCAAACATCATACAATATATTATTTTAATTATTAATATAATATTTAAATATGTAACTAATGATGTGAACACATATTTGTGTTAGCCTTTTAACTTTGAAAGCATATGTGAGTGACCAAAAATTTATATCCCCATTTAGTTATAGTTACCCAATTCAATTCTCATTTCAGTAATATAAAAATAATAATATGTGTCAAAGTAATCATCTTTAGGAAAGTGGTTACCTAATTCAATTTTGTTGAAGAGAATAATAAATCGAATTATTTGGAGCCGTTGGAATTTATTAGTTACACAAATCAAACAGCTCACGTGCTTTGAAAAACAATCAATTCGAGATTGAACGGTCGTAGCATTTACATGCATGCTTGGGGCATTTACATGCATGCTTGGGTTTCGGAGAGTTAATACCTCCAACCTTGTTGATGTTACAATTCAGTTAATTGAGACGTATTCAAATCATCATATGTTGTGTATACAAATCACTATATATATGTGTCCTTTCATTATATGACCACCTTCTCCACTTTTGCGTGGCATGATATCACATTCAATTTTAGCCCACTTCCCACTTCAGAGAGAAAAATAAAACAGTGAGAGCTCATCTTCCTCTCTAACAAGACAAAGACCATTCATGCAGAGGCTTTCATCATTATTATTTCATTCATCCAAGAGTGCTTGATCCAACTGCTTCTTTATTCATTTTCTTATTTAGACATATGATAGGATTATAATCTATTCATTGTGCTTTTTTTTAACTCGCATTCCGGAGAAACAAAATCAAGTAGTCGTATCTTTATGTGATAGAAATCGTATAACTCGGTGCGTGAGGGGAAAACCATTGACTGAGGACAGAGCATAGTTCGCGTTCACTATTTCAGAATATGCATTTTTAACTCAGCAATTCTACTTTATTGATGCATATTAACATTATATTATTTAATACATGCAGGGGCGGAGCTAGAAATTTGAACAAGGGGGGGCCGGAGGGTCAAGAGATAGAGGACAATAAAAGGAATAATTATACATATATGATAAGTTATGACAAAATTAAGACAATTGAATATATAATGATTGAGTCCTTGAAATAATGATGATTTAGATTGAAAGTTTTTTATATACTTCTTTCATGTATTTGGTGATCTGGAATAATTTATAAAAGATTTTGAAAAAATATATTGAAATATCATTATTCTCATCACAACAAATAAAACAAAAAAATGGAGCTTCAAAAATTGAAAAACTGAATATAAAAAAGAAAATTGATCACAAAAATATATAAAGATATCCTTTAAACTTATATTTTGTAACGAGAATTTTAAACCTCACTTCAAAATATTTGAGGGACTCAATACAATGGTTAAAAATTAAAATAAAAAAATAAAAACCATTAAAATATCCAAATGAATGATTTTTCAACCCCTTAAAACCATATACCAATATTTCTATGAAAACAATTCACAATTTTTTTTTAAAAAAGGACTTGCATGTGACTCCAAATCTCAATGAACGCTAATATACTCAGTCTTTTTTGTAACTCAATTTGCATTTGTTATGTTCAATGTAATATATAAAATCAATTAACGCAATACCTCATTTATATAAAAGATGAATATACTTTATTATATAGGCATATATTTTAAAAACAATCAAATGTATACATTTTAACTTGATGCAAATGGGAATACACGTAACATTTTTTAATTTTAAACACTCCTTGAATTAGGGGTTTTTGCATGTGTAACCCTCAAAACTCAAAAGGGTTTAAATTGTGCACGAATGCCATTTTGAAAGGTATTTCTTTGTAAAACTTAAAAAAAATTGTGTAAAATACCCTCAAAAGGGCATTCATGAAAAATTTAAAAAATTTTGTGGATGGCAATAGAATTTTAAAAAGGATATATGAACAATAATGTTTTTTTGAGGGGCTCAATTGCAAAAAAGACATTAAAAATTTAAGATCATCACACCATGCATTACCCATGCCAGGAGCCATCTTGTCCCCCCCCCCCCCATTTAAGATCACCAATAAAAATTTATTATAGTCTGTATTTTTTTAGAGTTTTTGATGAGGTGTCATCTTGTATACAGAACTTACAGTTTTTTCTATATACCACCACTTGGCCAACCTAAATCGTCGAATTTGTATTTAGTCTGTATTTTTTTATGTCACACATAACAATTTGTGTTTCCTGTAACAAAGCATTTATGTTCGATTTAATAGACGAGTTGAATCGCTAAATAACAGTGAGCCGCTTCAATGCTATGTAAGTGAGTTAGCGGTCAATTACACGTGTTATTGGGTAATGGACTAATTGGACAAAAGCCTATTTCAATTTTTCGTTCCTTTACATTAATGACTTGTAATATTAATAAATTATTACAAGTATTTCTGTTGTTCTACGATAAATCATATATTTGTAAGTTGTAACTAAAAACATATTGGATTAAAATACACAACAAAAAAATTAAGGAGAAGCAAATCAATATCATTTTATTTATAAGGGTGATGTTTGATTGTTATAAAATCTATCATTTTTAATTTAATTTCTCATATAGTATTCAATTATTCTTTAGTTGATTTGTGATGGAAGTGATAATTACATTGGGTTTCATGTCTTCTACATTTTTGGTGAAATAATGTTACGTATGAACCATTTTTTCAGTTCAAATTCTAATTTACATGTGTTTTAAAAATTTTAAAAATAGTATAACTCATATAATAAAGTATATACTTACTAAAAAAAATAAAACATATACTTCAATGAATTACATGTATGTATTTATAAAAAATGTAAAAGAAAATGATCGATATCTTATTAATATAAATACAAGCTCTATTGAATTTTTATGGATGAATGTGGGAGTGAAACAATGCCTAAAAAAACAGTACCTCATTTTGGAAAGAGAGAAAAAAAATAATTAGTCACACTGATGTGACATCTGATATTTTCTTCATCATTTTTTTTTTTTTTGGAATGTTTGAAATGATTTTTTTAAAAAGATTTAAACATTAAATAATAAATCACCACAACAGAATGATCACGTCACAAAAAATAAATATGTTTATCTCATGTTGATCCCCATGCTTTGATATCCTCCACCCCACACCCCACACCATTATCATGCAATTGTTATGTGTTTCTGGATAGTATTATAGAAGTTCAAATTGGAACCATTATAAAATTTAGAAAAGTGAGATAATGGAGGAAAGCGAATTGTTTAAAAAATGAACTTAAATATTTGTAAAGTGAGATGATGGAGAAAAACAAATGAGAAGCTATGTGTATTACAAAGCAAAGCTTTCTGTCTAAATTCGAAAGATTCAATGCTCACAGCAGAGTCCATTGTCTCTCACGAATTCCATCCATTCTTTAGTAGTCAACATTTTTTTTTCGTTTTCATAATATCCTCTCTTATCAATTTCATTAACACAATCGATCAGTGACATGTCATGTCTATGACTAGGTAATGTATATAACCGAGAAAAACTTCCATGTGATATGGTTTGTGTTTATTTGAAATCTTTTATATACTTAGTTAACCACTTTTCATTTATCAATTATTAAAAAAATTATATTTTTTTATCTATACAAATTGTTGAAGCATTTCATTGGTTGAAATATGCTATTTAAAAAAAAAATCAAACACGTGCAAAACTTTATTTGGTTTGGAAATGTAAGTGTGTAACAATTTCTAACATTCAATTGTATGTAATGTTTGTCATCTCTGATATATACATTAAGTCTGTTTTATATCAAGATTTTAATTCTCAACGCTATTTTTTCTTAGCTTCATATTTTATAATTTATTGATGGATTCTCTTGAATGATAGAATGTTTTAAGTGTATTTTTATTGATGGATTCTCTTGAACGTGAGAAAATTTATTAATTCATTATAATTTAGATGAATTGGAATGTTCCCAAGGAAATTTTTCCTGGGTAAAGGTCCATTTTACCAAGGAAAAACTTTTCTTGGTAAAAGTCTTTTTAACCGATCAGATCAATTTCCTTGGTAATAACATTTACCCACCGGGTTACTGCAACGAAAATACCAACATAATTTTTTATTAGCAAAAACTTTTACCACAGAAGTTTTGACTTTAAGCAAGGAAAAGTTTCTTGGGGAAAACACTTATTTTTGTATTCTTTAGTTGATGTGATGCAAATGATTTAAGTTCTGCTGGTTTTATGTCTTCTATATTTTTTTTTATAGAAACACAATAAATAATTGAGCTACATTGGATATTGATCTACAATAGGACTTTTTCTTCATCAATTTTTTTTAGATGTTTGAAATGATGTTTTCTTTAAGATTTATTCATTAGATAATAAGTCATGCGATCATTCACAACCCAAATACACAATGATCATGTCACAAAAAACGAGTTTATGTCATGTTGATCCTCATGCTTTGTATTATCATACAATTTTCATGTGATTCTGCATAGTCTCATAGTAGTTTCATTTTGGAAGTACTATAAAATTGTATAATATGCGGTTCTTTGATGAAATAGGAGTGCTCCAGTTATATATGTAACATTTTTGTCATTGAGCCATTCTTCTTAAAAATTAAAATTTCTAATAAATATTTGTGTAATGAGATATTGGAGGGAAACTGACAAGAAGCATTCCATATTTAAATATGTAATTAATGTATTGTAACATGTATTTGTGTTGCGTGTGGCAAAGCATTTATAATGAATTTGATGGACGACTTGAATAGCCGAATCATTGTGAGCAACATTAAATATGTGAGTTCGCAATCATTGAATCAGCCAAATCCACACAGCAAATACTATTTCAAGCTTTTCTTTAATTTAGATCAATGACTTACAAAATGATTACAAGTATTTCTATTACTCTAATACAAATGATATAATTATAAATAAAAAAAATATTGAGATCTTGAGTAACATTATGATATTAATAAAAATTAATGAGTTAAAAGACACAAATCACAAATGGAAGGAGAAGCAAATCTATCATAAAAGGATATCGAATCATATCATAATTTATAATTTATAAAGTTGATATTATTTTTGTGATTGTTTTGTATCATCTTAAGTTAAAATTGTTCATTTTAATTTAAAATTTCAAATAATTAATATAAATCATGGTAATTTAAACGTTTAGCAACAACTTATTCATTCTTGTCCTATGAAAAAAATGTAGACACCAACCCCATGTCACCCTATTCGTGGGTTACTATCTAGATAATACTCCTTTGAAACATAAGCTCTGTTACACTCGATGTGATATATTCAATGCTATGTTTTGAATCATTATTGGGCATTTTTAACTATGAAATATTATAACGATGGCATCTAACAAATAAAAATAATGTTAAAAATAGTCTACAAGATTGTATGCGATCTGCATATCTTTTATATATATTTTTTAAATAAACATGTTTTAATGAGATATATATTTTGATATATATATATATATATATATTCTTTACATATTAAATAGATCCATTTTTATAAATGTAATTTTTTTTAAATCGTAGTTATATGGATTATTGAGATACATGTATAGTTGCAATGCTATATATTGAGATTTATTGACTGTTCTTGCGGGACTCTCTGCAGATTGTGTGTAACAAGTAACAACACTATATATTAATCATACCCAAAAAAATGTGTTTTTGTCATGTTCCTCGTACCTTTGTATATTCTCATTCCACATTTTATCACCAAATTGTGATGATTTTTTTGCATAAACAGCGAAACAACATAAGCATTTCATGATTTATATTTGTCAATGTGATAAATATGATGTTATAAATAATGTAAATGTGATAAATATGATGTTATAAATAATGTAAATTAGAATTTTAAAGTCAAACATACAAATAATTAAACGTTACAATCGAGTGTGAGTGAATTTAAATTATATATATTAAAAATTAACAAAAACTATATATTTAAATGTAAATATAAATAAAAAAATTGAGAAAAATCCAAACAAACCCCTCCCCACTGCCCCCTCACTTTTTTTTTAAAATCCATAACTCCCTAAAAACACCTTTGTAAATCTAAATAACCCCTGAATTAAACTTTCATTGACAAATGAAGAATATTCTACAAATATTTTGCTTGATTAATATTATCTCTATTTTTAAAATAAATATATAACAATATATAAATGTAAAGAATGAATCATTTGATAAACACATTAAAATAACACAAAGGGAAGTTTTTATACATTTAAGAAAATACCTAATAAAGATTTAAGAATCAAAATAATCCCTTTTTATATATACGATCCAATATTGCATATATAATTGATATTCATAGTTTTCACATTTACATAATTTTTTTTAGTATTACTTATTTTATAGTGCTATTTTTTCATTTAATTTTTTCAAATTGTGTATTCACACTTCTAGAAACACATGGTTTAATTCAACTTATTTATAAATATAAAATAAAGCATCAACAAAACCTTAAATAGTGTTGGTAACCAAGGCCGGCTCTTAAGCGAGGCCACCAAAGCAACTGCCTAAGACCCCCCCATCCACAAAAACGGACCCAAAATCTGAGATGTGATTTTTTTTCATTATTATCAAGCATTTTGATATAAACTTATTTTTAAAATTTAAACAAATCTATTCATCTACCCTTTTTTTTAATTTCTTTAAAATCTTGTCTATTTTTTTTCCTATTTTATAGGATTTATTTATTTATTTATAAAAAAAATAATTTTTTTAACAATAAATCCCTTGATTTATGATTTTTTTATTCTTTTTCTGATAATAAAAAAAAAGAGTTTTCCTCTTTGAAATATGGTTTAGATTTTCAATTTTTGCTTTAATTTTTTGTTGTTTTATTTAGTTTTTTCATTTATTTTTTATTTTTAACTTTGTTAATTTTCATTTTTTATTGAACATTTTTGTTTTAACCTTGTAGAAAATATTTTTTTAATGTAAATACATTGAACACCATTTTATAAGTAGGCCTAAGGCTCGATCTCATGACCGACTTTGCCCTTGTCGGGTATCATGGGGCCTCTCAGTGATGAAAACAACAATGAGAGGTTTTTGTAATGTCGAGTACCTGATGTAGCATGACCCCAAAAAAATAGTGTTTGATTAAAAAAAAAAACTCCATAAGCATGGTTAAAAAGAGAAATAGACAAGTCAATAGCCAAAGTAAATAGCATACACAAAAAATTTGATGCCGGCCTTCAACTTTCTCATGATCAAAACAAAAGTATCGCACATTCTGTAAAATCAAATAAACCATTATTTAATTAGGCCACATGCCTACAAAAGCTCAAAAATCTTTCCATTTCTTAGAAAAAAAATGTGAATCCCTTACAATAAAAAACTTTTAGTTAAAATAACTAGACTGAAGCAAGGATTCCATTGGCTGTATTACCATCAAGATAAATAGCAACATGGAAGAATAAATTTGATCAATACTTATCCTAGATGGAAAGCACAGTAATTCCGATAATTACCATATATATTACCTTACAGAGATGTTTTGATTATCCCCTCGTATCATGAATATTAGTAGGGGGAGGATCGGTTTCATAAGCAATATCCCAACGTTTTATGCTCATACACCAAAGATATTACATTTCCAATTATATAAAGTCAAGTTCTTTCATCAAGTGACACTCAGCCCTAATATCTAGTATGAGACCTGTAGGTTTGGATTTAACTTTTTATGTATTGTTTTTGTAAATGAGTTGTGAAGGTAAAAGTATGGGAATTCTATCAACTCTGTTTTCAGGAAGGATTTTCGTAGAAGTGTATGGAAAGTCTATTGTGTTGAATGAGTTTGATATGTAACCTATACGCTTACATCTATGCATTTTCGTATATAAGAAAACAGAAGGCATGAGGAATAATTGAGCCTCATCACTATTTTTGGGACAACTATAAATTCTTATAAAAAAACATGAGGAATTCCTTTTCAATCTATATACTCAAAAGTCAAACAAGAATATAAAAGTGTTCATGTGGAAGTGACGGGAATAGAGAAACAAAAACTGACAATGAATGTTTGCTTCCAAAATAGATTTCTTTACACACCACACTATTATTCATAATTCGAGAGGCACAAGGATCAGGATTGGTGCATGAAGAGGCTGACGCTCAATAAAGTAGCGTGACCACTACATACCAGGTAGACTTCCCTAAGAAGATAAGTTGATCATGTTGTGCAAACCAGTGAGCCCAACTGCTAGAAAGGTAGTTTTATTTTTATTTTTTTAAGAAGGCGGGGGATGTCCATCACATTGTAATAAAAGGATGCTGACATGAATGTGTTGCAACGGCGGAAGGACAAGGAAACAATGAACTTGAGGAAACTATGAAATTCCTTATGGTAGGAATTAGGATAAAGAATTGATTGAGTTGTTTGAAAGCTTTCAACACAAGCCACCAGATAGAAGTTGTCTAGCTAGTTCTCTGCTTGCCTTGGCTATCCAGATTATTCAGCCCACTGGCTTATTCTTATTGTGGCCAAGTTGATTTCCAAATTTTTCTTTCTTAACTACGATTCTTCCAATCGGCATTATTGACTTTGCAATTAACAAGAAATCTCAGTCATCTATACAATGAAATGCTTTGAAAGCTTATAAAAAATTTAAACTACATTATCAAGATAAATTGAGTTTTTTAACAACGAAAAGTTTATAAAGAGATGAAAAAGTCATACATGTAAACCAAGGTACTCTTCTTCAATTCTTACATCACTATGGTTGCTCTTCACTAGGTAGCCATCCTGATTCAATATCAAAGTTGGTGGTTCCCAAAACATCAAAGGAATCTATTTGTCACACCATGCTAAAAACATGAGTTACGAATTGGCAACAATGTAATTAATCTCATATGCAAATTGAATGTTAAATTTTACGGGATTTGAATTCTAAAAAATTGAAGTGTATATAAAATTTATTATTGGACCACTAGATCGATAACACAATATATACTCATACATGTTGTGACAGCCCGCGTCCAAAAATCAACTGGATAGATAAATCCCAAAACTCACATTTTTAAAAAAAAACATCGATATATCCACCATATATAATCCCATATGATAACCACCCTAGGACAACACATAATCAACCAGATAGATAAATTACCTATATAAACTCAACCAGGAAAATTTCAGCAATCAACAGAGCATCTATCACACTTCATATACAGTCATCTATATATACAAAACATTTTAACATAGACATGGTTCGTTATACCAACCTCAAATAAAATAATCATATTCAGATACAAGCATCAAATATACACATCTATATACACCTATCACCAGCTGGACATGACACCAAAAGAAAACAAAGCCAACGCCCAGAAACCCACCTCTACTCTACAAAAATAGGAGAAATACAATGAAATAAGCGAAAGATGCTCAATAAGTAACCCAGAAATTCCACGTACAATAACTCATGTGAAGCTCAAATAGAATGGAATACGAGCTCAAACATCTCAATAAACATGAAACCAAATAATAAAATATCAAATAAACTCACTATGTGATTGTCAATAAAGAAAAAGAATAACCTCACTGATAAACTCACCAATGAACAGGAAATGAATACACAAACTAACTAACAAATCACAACTGATACAGTAACTAGACATCACATCACTAGGGTGCACCTTAATTATTGAGACATAAAACTCTGAAACACAATTCATACTCAGGGATGGACTGAAATTCTCTCTGATATGAAGAACACCAACAATGTCAAATATACTCACCGTGGTCCTCGAAACATTTAAAGCACATAGATTGACCATTTACACGGCCTCACCTCAGCCCCCGCGTTTAAGCTGTACCCCACATATACACACATACAAACCTCACGTGTGGCCCTCGAACCGTCCACCGCGTAAACCGCTACCTGCCCCCCCCCCCCCCCCCCCCCCCCCCGCGATTAAAGCGACAAATAGAAGACTTCGCGATTTCTTCTTTTAAGAGCAAACACGGTAAAACAACCATAACTTTTCTAATATAGCTTCAACTAACGCCAAACCAATTTTATATGAAAGATGACTAAAAAATGAAGACTTCATTTGTTTAGTGCGAATCCCAAATATGCATTGAAGGTGCTTTCTAAAAATGAAACCAAATGCAACACTTCAAGAGTATTAAGAACCAAAAGCTCAATAACAGAAAATTATCTTGACCTGCGATCCAAACATGTAAATATTAGCATAAACCGACATAAGAGGATTCGGGTTATTACACGTGATATTTGACACTTCACACACTGGAGTATAGGAATGTTGTGAACAAGATCAAATGATCAGAAAACTGATCCCATCTACCCTTAGTAATCAAATTGAGACGTGGAAAAAGCATTTGCAGACATTGTTTGGTTCAAATATCACAAAACAAATACAACGATTCCTTATCATACTCAAATTAATATGGTAACATCATATCTGAATCCAATTTATTGACAACGCTTTTACAAATTACACAACTAAATTAGACTTGTAAGCCAATATGTAGTTAAAACTCTACCTCAACATTTTATTTTAAGTTCATGCTTTTATAATCAATTTGACGTAAAGAATGGGAACAAAAAATATATGTTAGGTCAAATCAAACTTACCAACAATAAGACGTTAAGAGTAACTAGCTTTGCTTTCATATCTCTCTCAATCATAAAGAGAATCACATATACGGATATGTAAAATACCCTGTTTTTGTTATTTCGATTTTAGGTTCGGGTTTTAGATGTCGGATATGGTGGCCCATACCCATCTAAGCCCTGACATGTGTCGTCTTTTGATACGGTGCAGATTTTTCCGCCACAAATGTCTTGAATTCATGGGGGGATTATGGGGTAGTATGGTCTCAGATTCATGGCCTCAGATTCAGGGGTGGTATGTCCCAGATGCACGGGATGTATATCTAGGATTCGTGGGTGGGGTATGTCATGAATTCATGAGGGTAGTATGCCTCGCATTCAAGGTCTCGGATTGAAGGGGGGAGTATGTGTCATGGATTGATGGGATGTACGATCTTGGATTCATGGTATTAATTGTCTTGGATTCATAAGGGGTGTACCTCAGATTCATGGGGTGTATGTCTCGCATTAATTGTCTCAGTTTCATAGAAGAGTATGTCACAAATTCATGGCCTTAGATACATGGGGCAGTAAGTATCTAATTCATAGGGAAAATGTCTTAGATTCATGGGGGAGCATGTCTCGGATTAATGGGGAAAGTGTCTTAGATTCATGGGGGAGTATCTCAGAACCATGGGGGAATATGTCATAGATTCATGGGAGAGTATGGTCTCGTATTCATGGGGCAGTATGTCTCCAATTCATCTGGGGATAAGTTTCATATTCATGATGTAGTATCATCTCAAATTTATGGGAGAGTATGTATGGTATTCATGTGGGGAGTATGTCTCGTATTCATGGAGTGGTGTCCGATTCATGGCGGGGGAATTATTTCTCGGATTCATAAGGGAGTATGTCTTGGATTCATGAGAAAATATGTGAGAGTATGGTCTCGGATTCGTGTGGGAAAATATGGGTGAGTATGGTCTCGATTCATAGGAGGGAAAATGGGAAAGTATGGTCTCAGATTCATGGAGTATGTCTCGCATTTGTTGTAGTAACTATCTCAAATTCATGGTAGGGTATGTATCAGATTCATGAGGGGAATATAAGGCAATATGATCTAAGATTCATGGGAGAGTATGTCTCGAATTCATGAGGGGCATGTGTAAGATTCGAGAATGGAGTTTGTCTCGGATACATGGAGGGTATGTCTCAGATTTATGGGGGAATCTGAGTATGGTCTCGATTCATGAGTGAATATGTTTTGGATTCATGAGGGGTGTCCCAAATTTATGGTAGTGGCTCGGATTCAAGGGGGGAGTAAGTTGGGAGTATGATCTCGGATTAATAGGAGAGAGTATGTGGAGAGATTGTCTCGGATTCATGGGGGGGTTTTGATATCAGATTCAAGGGGGAAGCATGTCTAGGATTCATGGGGGGAGAATGTTTGTGATTCATGAGGAGAGCATATCTTAGATTCATGGTAGGGTATCATCGTGGATTCATGGGGGAGTGTGTCCGATTCATCAGTGAGTATGTTTCGGATTTATGGGTATGTCTTTAATACTTGTCGGAGAGTGTCAGATTCGTAGAGGAGTATGTCTCAGATTCATGGCCTTCGATTCATGAGGGGAGAATGTCATGGATTCATGTGGGAAGTGTCTCCGATTCATGGTCTCCGATTCATGGGGGGGATATGAGGGAGTTGGTCTCCGATTCATGGGGGGGGGTATGGGAGAGCATGAACTCAAATTCGTGGGGGAGTATATATCAGATTCATTGTATGGTATATCTCATAATCATGAGGGGAATATAGGGGAGCATAATCTCGAATTCATGGGGAAGTATGCCTCAGGTACATGATGGTATGTCTAGAATTCGAGACTGGACTATGTCTTGGATGCATAAGGGGTATGCCTCATATTCATGGGGGAGTACGGCTTGGATTTATACTCCCCCAATGAATCTGAGACACTCTATGAATCAGTAACATACACCCCCATGAATTCGAGACATACCCATGATTCTGAGACCATAACTCCCCATGCATACGAGACACACAAATCCAAGACATACTCCTTATGAATATGAGACATACTCCTTCCATAAATCCGAGAACATACCACCCCCCCCATGAATCCGGATTCATGCGTATGTCTTGGATTTATGGGCGTATGTCTTAGATTTAAGGGGAGAATGCCCCAGATTCCTAGTAAATTATGGCACGGATTTATGGGGAGTATGTTTCATATTCATGGAGGGAGTATGCCTCAGATTCTTGTTGGAGTGTCTCAAATTAATTGTCACAGATTCATGGGTAAATATGTCTTAGATTCATGGTCATAGATTCATGGGGGAGTACGTCTCGGATTCACATGGGGGTATGTCTCAGATTCATGGGAGAGTATACCTTGGAATAATGGGGGATGTATGTCATAGATTAATGGGGGGAGTGTGTCTCAGATTCATGGTCTCGGAATCATGGATAAGTATATCTCCGATTCATGGGTATCTTTCGGATTCATGGGGTTAGTATGGAGGAGTATGTATCGGATTCATGTGGGTAGTACGTCTCGGATTGACAGGGGGGTATGTCTGAAATTCATGGGAGAGTATACCTTGGAATAATGGGTGACGTATGTCATAGATTCATAGGGGGAGTGTGTCTCAGATACATGGTCTTGGAATCATGGGTAAGTATATCTCCGATTCACGGGTATCTTTTGGATTCATGGGGGTAATATGGAGGAGTATGGTCTTGAATTCATATGGGAGTATGTCTCGAATTCGTGGGTATGTTTCGAATTCATGGGGTTGTCACTGCTTAATGGCGAGATATGTCTCCGATTAGTGAGGGGAGTATGTCTAGATTTGATGGGTAGTATGATCTCGGATTCATGATGTCTTAAATTCATGGGCATGTCTCGAATTCATGAGGGTGTACGCCTAGAATTCATGGTATGTATTGGAATCATGGTGATTAAGTTTCGAATTTATGTGTGGGTATGTCCCCAATTGATGGGGGGTATGTGTTAGATTCATTGGGGGGGCATGTCTCAGATTTATGTGGAAGTATATCTTCGATTCATAAGGGATGGGAGGATTGGGTTCATACCCTTGAATCCGAGAAAATATCCCACATGAATATAAAACCATACTCTCCAGAACATACCACCCCGTGAATCTCAGACACACCCCAGCATGAATCCGGATTCATGAGGAGTGTGTTTCAGTTTCATGTGGGTATGTCTCAGATTCATGGGAACTATGTCTCTGCTTCACGTGAGAATATGTTCTCAAAGTCAATGTCTCATATTTAAGGGGGAGTATGACTCGGATTCATGAGGGGAGTATGTCTAGCATTAATGGGGGAGTATGGCCTCAGATTCATGGAATTTCTTGGATTTCATTGTATGGTTTCAGTGTCATGGAAGAGCGTGTCTTGGATTCATGTGTAAGAAAGACTTAGAATCATGGGGGGAGTATGGTCTCGAATTCATGTGACAAGTATATCTCAAATTCATGTGGGGGTATGTCTCGGATTCATGGGGGTTGTCTGGTATTCATGGGGAATATGTGTCAGATTCATCGGTCGATACGTTTCGGATTGATGGGGAGTTTGTCTAAGATTCATCTAGGAGAATGGTCTCGGATTCATAGAGGAGCCTCGGATTCATGATAGGGTACCTCACAAATTCATGGTAGGATATGACTTAGATTCATAAGGGGAGTACTGATTCAAAAAGAAGGTGTAATATATCTTAGATTCATTGGGGGTATGTCTAGAATTCGTGTGGGGAATGTCTCAGATTAATGGGGGATTTATTCATGGATTCATGGGTGGGGCATGCATCGTATGTCTTGGGTATGTCACGGATTCATGGGTATATCTCATGTTAATGGGGGTTATGTCTCTAATGGATTCATAGGTATGTCTCAAATTCAAGGGCAGTATGTCTAAGATTCATGGGGGGAAGGGTATGTCTCCCACTTATGAGGGAGTATGATCTTGAATTCAGGACATTTCTTGGATTCATGGTATAGCCTTAGATTCATAGGGTAGTATGTCTTAGATTCAAAGGGGGAGTATGTCTACAATTCATTGGGGGTAATATCTCGGATTCATGGGTGGCTATATCTCGGATTCATGGTGGGGTATGTCACGAAATAATGGGGGAGTATATCCAGGATTTAGGGGGTGTATGGTCAGAGTTTCATTGTATGTATCGAAATCATGGAATCTGACTCGGATTCACGTGGGGTATGTCTCCAATTCATTGGGTGGGGGGGGGGGGGGGGGGTATGTGTTGGATTCACGTGGTAGTACGGTCTCGGATTTATGGGATAATATAACTGGGATTCATAGGAGAGTATGTCTCCGATTCAGGATAGGGTACCTCACATATTCATGGTAGCATATATATCAGATTCATGAGAGGAATATGGAATCAAATTGAAGGATAATTTGTCTTAAATTCATGGGAGGTATGTCTCAGGTTAATGGGAGAGTGGGTCTCAGACTCATGGGGGGGTATGTGTCAGAATCATGGTCTCTGATTTATGGCAGAGTACACCGATTCAAGGGGGTTATGCTCGTATTTGTTAGAGGAGTATGTCTCGTATTCATGGAAAAAGTATGTCTCAAATTCATGATATGTCACGGATTCATGGTATGTCTTATATTTATTGGGGTATGTCTTCAATGGATTCATGGGTATGTCTCGGATTCATAGGCGGGTATGTCTTAGATTTATGAGAGGAGAATTTCTAGAATTCATGGTAGGGTGTATCTCAAATTCATGGTCGTATTTATGACGGAATACGCCTCCAATTCATGGGGGTTATACTTGGATTCATGGGTATATCAGGGATTCATGGGGAGGATGTCTCCAATGGATTTATGAGTAAGTCTCAGATTCATGTATAGGTATGTCTTAAATTAATGGGGGGAGCATGTCTAGGATTCATGAGAGAGTATGTCTCATATTCATGGTCGGATTGATGGGGAGCATGTCTCCCATTCATAAGAGAGTATGATCTCGAATTCATTGTATGGTCGCAGATTCATAGCATTTCTCAAATTCATGATATGATATTGGATTAATTGGGGAGTATGTCTCTGATTCAATGGGGGAGTGTGGTCAAGGATTCATGGGTTGCTATGTCTCGGAATCATGGTGGGGAGCGTCTCGGATTCATAGTTGGGTACGTCTCGGATAAATAGGGGAGTCTAAGATTCATGGGAGAGTATAGTCAGGGATTCATGATATGTATCAAAATCATGGTATGTCTTAGATTCATGGGTATGTCACAGATTCATAGGCATGCATGTCTTAGATTCATGGGAGGGTTATTTCTAGGATTCATGGGGAGTATGTCTCAGATTCGTGGGCGTATTTATGGGGTTATGTCTAGGATTTGTACGTCTCCCATAGATTTATGAGTAAGTCTCAGATTCATACATAGTTATATCTTAGATTAATGGAGGGAGCATGTCTAGGACTCATTAGGAAGTATGTCTCAAATTCATGGTCAGATTAATGGGAGAGCATGTCTCCCATTCATGATATGATCTCAAATTCAAGGTATGGTCTCGGATTCATAGCACTTCTCGAATTCACGATATGGTATTGGATTCACTGGGGAGTATGTCTCCGATTCAATGGGGGAGTTTGATCTAGTATTCATGGGAATTTTTCTATAGGATTCATGGGTTGCTATGTCACGGAATCACATCTCGGATAAATTGGGTAGTCTAGGATTCATGGGGGAGCATGGTCATGAATTCATGATATCTATCAAAATCATAGTATGTCTTAGATTTATGGGTATGTCATATATTCATAGGCATGTATGTTTTAAATTCATGGGGGATTATTTCTAGGATTCATGGGAACTATGTCTCAAAGTCAAGGTCGGATTGATGGGGGGAACATGTCTAGGGTTCATGAGGGAGTATGATTTCGAATTTATGGTATGGTCTCGGATTTATAGCATTTGTTGCATTCATGGTTTGGTCTTGGATTCATTGAGTAATATGGCTCCGATTCAATGGAGGAGTGTGGTCTAGGATTCACGAGGGTTTTGTCTATGATTCAACGGTTTCTATGTCTCGAATCATGGTGGGGAACGTCTCGGATTCATAGTAGGGTACGTCTCGCATAAATGGGGGAATATAGGATTCATGGAGTATGGTCAGAGATACATAGTATGTATGAGAATCATGGAATGTCTTAGATTCAAGTGTATGTCACATATTCATAAGAATGTATGTCTTAGATTCATGGGGGGATTATTTCTAGGATTCATAGGATGTATGTCTCAGATTCATGGTCATATTTATGGGGTGAGTAGATCTCATATTCATGAGTATGATCTCGGATTCATTACATTTCTCGGATTCATGGTACGGTCTTGGATTGATGGGGAAGTATGTCTCCGATTTAATGGGTAATATCTTCTAGGATTCATGGGGGAGGATGGTTAGGAATTCATAATATGTATCAAAATCATGGTATGTCTTAGATTTATGGGTATGTCATATAGATTCATAGGCAGGCATGTTTTAAATTCATGTGGGATTATTTCTGGGATTCATGGGAACTGTCTCAGATTCATGGTCGGATTGATTGGGGAAGCATGTCTCTCATTCATAAGGGAGTATGATTTCGAATTTATGGTATGATCTTGGATTTATAGCATTTCTTCCATTCATAGTTTGGTCTTGGATTCATTGAGGAGTATGTCTCCGATTCAATGGAGGAGTGTGGTCTAGGATTCATGGGGGTTTTGTGTAGGATTCATGGGTTGCTATGTCTCGAATCATGGTGGGGTACGTCACGGATAAATGGGGGGAGTCTAGGATTCATGTAGTATGTATGGTCAGGGATACATGATATATATGAGAATCATGGTATGTCTTAGATTCATGGGTATGCTACAAATTCATAGGCAGGTATGTCTTATATTCATGGGGGGATTATTTCTAGGATTCATGGGAAGTATGTCTTAGATTCAGTCATATTTGTGGGGTGAGTATGTCACATATTCATGAGGGAGTATGATCTTGAATTAATGGCATTTCTCGGATTCATGGTACGGTCATGGATTGATGGGGAAGAATGTCTCCGATTGATGAGGGAGTACGGTCTAGGATTCATGGGGGTTTTGTCAAGGATTCAAGGGTGGCTATGTCTCAGATTAAAAGGGGATTATGTCAAGGATTCATGGGGGAGTATGATCAGGGATTCATGGTATGTATCAGAATCATGGAGTATGTCTCTGATTCATGGGGGGAGGGATATGTCTCCGATTCATAGGGGGTATGTTTCAGATTCATTGGTCGATATGTCTCGAATTCAAAAGGGGGTTCTCGGATTCATGGGTGGTATGTCTAAGATTTATGTGAGAATATAGTCTCAAATTCATGAGTATGTATGAATTTATAGGGGATTTTGTATCGAATTCATGATAGGGTACCTCACAAATTCATGTTAGGATATTTCTCAAATTCATGAAGGGAATATGGATTGAAATTAAAGGAGAAATGTCTTAGATTCATGCGGGTATGTCTAGAATTCATGGGGGGGCATATGTCTCAGGTTAACGGGGGGAGTGTGTGTGAGATTCTTGGGTGGGTATGTATCATATTCGTGGTCTCAGATTTCTGGCGGAGTACATCTCCAATTCAAGAGGGTTATGTCTCAAATTCATGAGTATGTCATGGATTCATGGTGGTACCATGGATTCATGGGGGGTATGTCTCAAATGGATTCAGGGTGTTTCTCGAAATCATAGACGGGTATATCTCAAATTCATGGGGAGGGAGAATTTTTAGCATTCATTGGCAGTATGTTTCAGATTTATGGTATAGTATGACTAAAATTCATGGTATGTAACAGAATCATGGAGAGTAAATCTCGAATTCATGCGGGGTATGTCCCCGATTGATGGGAGGTATGTGTTAGATTCATGGTTAAGTATATATCAGATTAATGGGGGGTTATGCCTCGGATTTATGTGTGAGTGTATCTTGGATTCAAAAGAAGAGGGGGGCTTGGGTTCATACCCTTGAATTCGAAAAATATCGCACGCGAATTTAAAACCATACTCCCCCCATGAATCCAGGACATACAACCCCATGAATCTCATACACCCCCGCATGAATCCGGATTCATGAGGGGTATGTTTCAGTTTCATGGGAGGTATGTCTAAGATTCATGGGAAGTATGTCTCAGATTCACGTGGGAATATGTTCTCAAAGTCAATGTCTCGTATTCAAGGGGGAGTATCACTCAGATTCATGAAGTAGTATGACTCAAATTCATGGGGAAGTATGTCTACCATTAATGAGGGATTATGGCCTCATTCATGGAATTTCTGAGATTCATGGTATGAGCTTGTATTCATGGGAGAGTATGTCTTGGATTCAGGTGGAGGAAAAACTCAGAATCATGGGGGGGGGGGGGAGTATGATTTTTTTATTCATGGTGTGGGTATGGTCTAGAATTCTAGTAAGAAGTATGTCTCAGTTTCATGGGGATTATATCTCGGATTCATGGGAGAGTATGGACTCAGATTAATGGGGGAGTAATGTCAAGATTCATGGAGGCAGTCTTGGATTCAAGGGCATATCTCAGATTCTTGGTGGAATAAGTCTGAGATTCGGAGGGAGGGGGAGATCGTGTATTCATGGGAGAGTATTTCTCGAATATATAGTCATTCATGGGGGAGTGATCTCGGATTCATGGGTAGAATATGACGGAGTATGTCTCCGATTCAAGGGAGTAACGTTTTAGAATCGGTTGGGGAGTATGTATCAGATTCATTGTTGAGTATGTTACAGATTGATGGGTATGTCTCGAATTCACGAGAGAGTATGTCTCTGATTCGTCTCAAGAGTATTTCGCTTATTCATGTGTATGCTTTAGATTAAAGGGGGTATGTCTCAATTTCATGGTGGGGGGGGGGGGGGGGGGGGGTATGTGTCGTATTCATGTGGAGTATGTCTCGCATACATGGGCGGGAGTATGTCTCCAATTCATTGTAGGGGGTATGGGGGGAGTATGGAGGAGTATGGTCTCGAATTTATTGGGTGGAGTATGGGGGAGTATGTTCTTTGATTAATGGGGAGCATGACCTTGATTCATGGGGGGATATGTCACCTTTTCATGGGGGGAATATGTGTCGGATTCATGGGAGGTATGTATCGGATTCATGGGAGATAATATCTCCGATCCACGGGTATGTTTCAAATTCATAGGGAGAGTATGTCTGCTATTCATGGGGGAGTATGATCTCGGATTGCATTTCTCATATTTCTTGTATATTGTTAGATTCGATGGAGAGTATGTCTCGGATTTAAAGGGGGAGTATAATCTCAGATTCATGGGAGTTGTGTAAGATTCATGGGAGAGTATGGTAAAGGATTCATCATATCTATCGAAAGCATGTAGAAGAATGTCTCAGATTCATGGAGGGTGTATCCGATTCATGTGGGTATATGTTTCGGATTCAAGGTCTCAGATTTATGACAGAGCACGTCTCTAATTCAATGGGATAATGTCACGAATTCGTTAGGGATGATGTCTCAAATTCATGAGTATGTCACGGATTCAAGGGGGGTTATGTCTCCAATAGATTTATGAGTATATCTCATATTAATGCGTAGGTAAGTCTTAAATTAATAGGAGAGCATGTCTAGGGTTCATAAGAAGTATGTCTCATATTGATGATCAGATTAATGGGGGGAGCATGTGTCCCATTAATGACGGAGTATGATATCGAATTCATGGTATGATTTCGGTCTCACAGCATTTCTCGAATTCATGGTATAGTCATGGATTTATTGGGGAGCATGTCTCCGATTCAATAGGGGAGTGTGGTCTAGGAGTCATGGGTTGCTATATCACGGAAACAGGATGGTTACATCTCGGATAAATGCGGGAGTCTAGGATTCATGAGGGAGTATGGTCAGGGATTAATGGTATGTATCATAATAATGGTAAGTCTTAGATTTATGGGTATGTCATAGATTCATAGGGAGATATGTCTTAAATTCAAGGGAATTATTTCTAGGATTCAAGGGGAGTATGTCTTACATTCGTAGTCGGATTGATGGGGGGAGCATATCTCTCATTCATGAGAGTGTATGATTTCGAATTCACAATATGGTCTTCGATTCATAGCATTGTTCATAGATTCATGGGTGAGTATGATCTCGGATTCATGGGTAAAATATGACAGAGTATGTCTCCGATTCAAAGGGGTCACGTTTCAGAATCGATGGGGGAGTATGTCTCATATTCATGGAGTATGTCACAGATTGATAGGTATGTCTCTGATTCGTCTAGAGAGTTTTTCTCTTATTCATGCGTATGCTTTAGATTAAGAGGGGTATGACTCAATTTCATAGGAGGGTATGTGTCGTATTCATGGAGATTATGTCTCGCATACATGGGTGGGAATATCTCTCCAATTCATTGTAGGGGGTATAGGGGGAGTATGGAGGAGTATGGTCTCGAATTCATTGGGTGGAGTATGGGGGAGTATGTTCTTTGATTAATGGGGAGCATGTATCCGATTCCTGGCGGAATATGTCACATTTTCATGGGGGGAATATGTGTCGAATTCATGGGTATGTTTCAGATTCATGGAGGTATGTATCGGAACCATGGAGAATAATATCTCCGATTCATGAGAATTATGTCTCCGATTCATTGATATGTTTCAGATTCATGGGGGGGGGGGGGGGGTATGTCTCCCATTCAAGAGGGAGTATGATCTCGGATTGCATTCTCATATTCCTTGCATATTGTTAGATTCGATGGGGAGTATGTGGTCAAGGATTCATAGGGGTTTTGTCTAGCATTCATGGGCAAGTGTGGTCAAGGATTCATCGGGTTTTTGTCTAGTATTCATGGGTTGCTATGTCTCAAAATGATAGTGGGGTACATCTCAGATTCATAGTGGCATACGTTCGGATAAATAGGGGAGTCCAAGAATCACGGCGGAGTATATGCAAGGATTCATGGTATGTCCAGGATTCATGTGTATGTCACAGATTAATAGGTAGGTATGTTTTAGTTTCATGTGGAGTATGTCTGAGATTCATGGTCGTATTTATAGGGTGAGTATGTCTCATATTCATGACAAAGTATGATCTCGGATTCATGATATGGTATAGGATTGATGAGGGAGTATGTCCCCGGTTCACGGGGGAGTGTGGTCTAGGATTAATGGGTGGCAATGTCTCAGATTAATGAGGGAGTATGTCTAGTATTCAAGAGAGAGTATAGTCGGGGATTCATGGGTATGTCACGGATTCAAGGGGGTTATGTCTCCGATGGATTTATGAGTATATCTCTGATTAATGCGTAGGTATGTCTTAAATTAATGGGGGGAGTATGTCTAAAGTTCATGAGGGAGTATATCTCATATTGATGGTCGGATTAATGGGGGGAGCATGTGTCTCGCTAATGACGGAGTATGATCTCGAATTCATGGTATAATTTCGGATTCACAGCATTTCTCGAATTCATGGTATGGTCTTGCATTCATTAGAGTGTATGTCTCCGATTCAATAGGGGAGTGTGGTCTAGGATTCATGGGTTGTTATATCACAGAAATAGGATGGGAACATCTCAGATAAATGGGGGACTGTAGGATTCATGGGGGAGTATGGTCATGGATTCATTATATGTATCAAAATCATGGTAAGTCTTATTTATGAGTATGTCATAGATTCATAGGGAGGTACGTCTTAAATTAAAGGGGAATTATTTTTAAGATTCATGGGGAGTATGCCTCAGACTCATAGTTTGATTAATGGGGGGTGCATATCTCACATTCATCAGAGTTTATGATTTCGAATTTATGGTATGGTCTCAAATTCATAGCATTCTTGCATTCATGGTATGGTCTTGGATTCATTAGGTAGCATGTCTCCGATTCAAAGGAGGACTGTGTAGTCTAGGATTCATGGGGGTTTTGTCTAGGATTCATGGGTTGCTATGCATCGTAATCATGGTGGGGTACGTATCGGATTCATAGTGGGGTACATCTCGAATAAGTCGGAGAGTTTAGGATTCATGGGGGAGTATGGTCTTAGATTCATGGAATGTATGAGAATCATGATATGTCTTAGATTCATGGATATGTCAGATTTATAGTCAGGTATGTCTTACGTTCATGGGGGGGTTATTTCTATAATTCATGGGGCATATTTCTCATAATCATGGTCGTATTTATGGGGTGAGTGTCATATTCATGAGGGAGTATGATCTCAGATTCATGGCATTTCTCTAATTAATGATATGGACTAGGATTGATGGGGTGAGTGTGTCATATTCATGAGGGAGTATGATCTTGAATTCATGACATTTCTCGGATTAATGGTATGGATTATGATTGATGGGGGAGTATGTCTCCGATTCGAGGGGGAGTGTTGTTTAGTATTCATGGGGGTTTTATCTAAGATTCATGAGTGGCAATGTCTTAGATTAAAGAGGGAGTGTCTCCGATTTATGGGGGGCGGGGGTATGTCTCCAACTCATAAGAGGTATGTTTTGGATTCATTGGTCAACATGTCTAGAATTCATGGGGGGTTTTCTCGGTTTCATGGGTGGTATGTCTAGGATTCATGTGAGAGTATAGTCTTAGATTCATGAGGGATTATGTATAAATTTATAAATGAGTATGTCTCGAATTCATGATAGTGTACCTCGCAAATTCATGGTAGGATATGTCTCAGATTCTTGAGAGTATGAATTGAAATTGAAGGATAACTATGTCTCGAATTCATTGGGGGAGTATGTCTCATATTCATTGAAGAGTATGTGTCGGGTTCATTGGTATTTCATAGATTCATAGAGGTGTGTCTCCGATGGATTTATGAGTATGTATCAAATTAATGCGTAGGTATGTCTTCGATTAATGGGGGTAGCGGAGTATGTATCAGATTCATGGTCGGATTGATGTGGGGAGCAAGTCTCCCATTCATGAGGGATTATGATCTCGAATTCATGATATGGTCTTAGATTTATAACATTTCTCGAATTCAAGGTACAGTCTTATATTCATTATGGAGTATGTCTAATTCAATGGGCGAGTGTGGTCAAGGATTCATGGGTTGCTATGTCTCGAAATAATGGTGGGATACATATCGGATTCATAGTGGCATACCTCTCGGATAAATAGGGGATTCCAAGAATCATGGGGGAGTATGTGCAAAGATTCATGGTATGTCCAAGATTCATGGGTATGTCACACATTATTAGGAAGGTATGTCTTAGATTTATGAGAATTATGTCTGAGATTCATGGTCGTATTTATGGGGTATGTCTTATATTCATGAGAAAGTATGATCTCGGATTCAAGGCATCTCTTGGATTCGTGGTATGGTCTTGGATTGATGAGGGAGTACATCCCCGATTCAAGGGGGAGTGTCGTCTATGATTCATAGGGGTTTTGTCTAGTATTAACGGGTGGCTATGTCTTAGATTAATGAGAGAGTATGTCAAGTATTCATGAGAGAGTATGGTCAGATATTCATGGGTATGTCATGGATTCAAGGGAAGTAAGTCTCCGATGGATTTTTTAGTATATCTCGAGTAATGCGTAGGTATGTCTTAAATAAATGGGGGGAGTATATCTATGGTTCTTGAATAAGTATATCTGATATTGATGGTCGGATTTAGGGCTAGTAAACGAGCCGAGCAGCTCGGGCTCGGCTCGGTTAAAGCTCGTTCAGGCTCGTTTGATTAGATAAACGAGTCGAGCTTGAACAATTTTTAAAGCTCGGTTTATAAACGAGCCGAGCTAAGCCCGAGCCTAGATAAGCTCATTTACTTAATAGAAAAAAGGGAAACGAGCCGAGCCCGAACAGAGCCCGAGCTTTTGTTATATTCACATGTATAAGTTGTTGTGATTTGTGAAATGTGACTTTTCAAATGCTAAAAAAGGTTTTTTTGACTAAACAAGCCCGAGCCGAGCCTTGATTCGATCTTCGGCTTAACTTGTTTAACAAACGAGCCGAGATTCAACCGAGTTTTTCATGAGCCCAACGAGCCGAGCTTGAACACGAAATGAAGCTCGAGCCGAGCCCGGGCCGAGCCTGTTGCTAAACGAGCCGAGCCTGAGTAGGTCAAAGCTCGGCTCATTCGGCTAGTTTACCACCCCTAGTCGGATTAATGGGGGTGCATGTGTCCCACTGATCAGTTAGCATGATCTAAAATTCATGGTATGATTTTGGATTCACAGCATTTCTCAAATTCATGGTATGGTCTTGCTTTCATTGAAGAGTAAGTCTCCGATTTAATAGGGGAGTGTGGTCTAGTATTCATGGGGGTTTTGTCTAAGATTCAAGGGTTGCTATATCACGGAAACAGGATGGGTACATCTTAGATAAATGGGGGAGTATAGCATTTATGGGGGAGTATGGATAGGGATTCACTATATATATCAAAATCACGGTAAGTCTTACATTTATGGGTATGTCAAAGATTCATAAGGAGGCATGTCTTAAATTCAAGGGTAATTATTTCTAGGATTCATGGTGAGTATGTCTCAGATTCATAGTTGGATTGATGGGCAGAGCATATCTCCTATTCATGAGTGTATAATTTCGAATTCATAGTATGGTCTCAGATTCATAGCATTTTTGCATTCATGGTATGGTCTTGGATTCATGAGTTGCTATGTCTCAAAATCATGGTGGGGTACGTATCAGATTCGTAGTGGGGTACGTCTCGGATAAATGAGGTTTCTCGGATTCATGGGTGGTATGTCCTGGATTCATGGTTAGATTGATGGGGGGAGCAAGTCTCCCATTCATGAGGGTGTATAATCTCAAATTCATGGTATGGTCTCAGATTCATAGCATTTCTCGAATTCATGGTATGGTCTTGAATTCATTATGGAGAAGGTTTCCGATTCAATGAGCGAGTGTGGTCAAGGATTCATGAGGTTTTTGTCTATTATTTATGGGTTGTTATGTCTCGAAATCATGGTGCATTACGTCTCGAATAACTAGGGGAGTATAGTCAAGGATTCATGGTATATGTATCACAATCATAGTATGTCACAGATTAATAGGCAGGTATGCCTTAGATTTATGGAGAGTATGCCTGAGATTCATAGTCATATTTATGGGGTGGGCATGTCTCATATTCATGAGGGAGAATTATTTCGGGTTCAAGGCATTTCTCGGATTCATTGTATGGCCCTGAATTGATGGGGGAATTTATCTCCGATTAAAGGGGGAGTGTGGTCTAGGATTCATGTGGGTTTTTCTAGGATTCATGGGGGGTATGTGTCAGATTTATGGTTGTGTGTCTCGGATTCATGAGGGGTATGCCTCCAATTCATGGAAGAGTATGGTCAGGGATAGATGGTATGTATGAGAATCATGGTATGTTTTAGATTCATGGGTATGTCACAGATTCATAGGCAGGTATGTCTTATATTCAGGGCGGATTGTTTCTAGGATTCATGGGAAGTATGTCTCAGATTCATTGGCATATTTATGGGGTGAGTAGGTCTCATATGCATGAGGGAGTATGATCTCGGATTCATGTCATTTCTCGGATTCATGTTACACTCTTGGATTGATGGGGAAGTATATCTCCGATTCAAGGGGCAATATAATCTAGGGTTTATGGGGGGTTTGTCAAGGATTCATGGATGCTTATGTCTAAGATTAATTGGGTATTATGTCAAGGATTCATGGTATGTATCAGAATCATGGAGTATGTCTCCGATTCATAGGGGGAGGGATGTCTCCGATTCATAGGGGGTATGTTTCGGATTCATTGGTCGGTATGTCTCGAATTCAGAATGGGGTTTCTCAGATTCATGTATGGCATGTCCAGAATTTATGTGGGAGTATAGTCTCAGATTTAAGGGGGGTATGTATGAATTTGTAAGGGAGTATGTATCGAATTCATGATAGGGTACCTCGCAGATTCATGGTAGGATATTTCTCATATTCATGAGGGGAATATGGATTGAAATTAAAGAAGAACAATGTCTTAGATTAATGCGGGTATGTCTAAAATTCATGGAGGGTGGGGGTGTATGAATCAGGTTAATGGGGGGAGTGTGTGTGAGATTCTTGGGGCGGTATGTATCATATTTGTGATCTCGGATTTCTAGCGGAGTACGTCTCCAATTTAAGAGGTTTATGTCCAAGAATCATGGGGGAGTATGGTCAAGGATTCATGGTATGTATCAAAATTATCAATATATCCTATATTCATGGGTATGACACAGATTAATAGGCAGGTCTCTTAGATTCATGAGAAATTATTTCTAGTATTCATAGAGAGTATTTCATGGGGGATTATTTCTAAGATTCATAGGGAGTATGTCTCATAGTCGTATTTATAGGGTGACTATGTCTCATATTCATGGGGATGTATGATCTTGGATTCAAAGCATTTATCGGATTCATTTTTATGGTCTTGGATTGATGGGGGAATATGTCTCCGATTCAAGGGGGAGAATGGTCTTAAATTCATGGGGTTTTTTTAGGATTCATGGGTGGCAATTCCTAGACTAATGACGAAGTATGTCTAGGATTCATGAGGGATTATGCTCAGGGATTCATTGTGTGTATCAAAATCATGGAGTATGTCTCTGATTTATGTGGGGGTTAAGTCTCCAATTCCTACGGGGTATGTTTCGGATTCATTGATCGGTATGCCTCGAATTCAAGGGTGCTATGTTTCGGATTCATTAATCGATATGTCTCGAATTCATGGATGGGCTTCTCGTATTCCGAGCTGGTATTTCTAGGATTCATGTGGAGTATAATCTTAGATTCATGGGCGTGTATGTCTCAAATTCATGATAAGATACCTCAAAAATTCATGCTAAGATATGTCGCAGAATCATGAGTGGGGTGTGGATTGAAATTGTAGGAGAATTATGTTTTAGATTCATGGTATGTATCGGAATCATGGAGAGTAAATCTCGAATTCATGCGGGGGTATGTCCTCGATTGATGGGGGGGCATGTGTTAGATTTATGGTTCAGTATGTCTCGGATTCATGGGGTTAAGGTCTCGAATTCTAGTGAAAAGTATGTCTCAGATTCATGGGCAATAATATCTCCGATTCATGGGAGATTATGTCTCTAATTCATAGGTATGTTTCAGATTCATGAGAGGAGTATGTCTCCCATTCATGAGGGAGTATGATCTCAGATCCATGGCATTTCTTGTATTCCTAGTATATTGTTAGATTCGATGGGGAGTATGTCTCGGATTTAAAGAAGGGGGTTCGGTCTCATATTCATTGGGGTTATGTCTCGGATTCATAAACAGGTACGTCTCGAATTAATGGGGGAGATTCTCTAAGATTCATGGGGGAGTATGGTAAAGGATTCATCATATGTATCGAAAGCATGTAGGAGAATGTCTCAAATTCACGTGGGGGCTGTGTATCTGATTCATGTGGGTGTCTTGGATTCAAGGTCTCCAATTTATGACAGAGTACGTATCCAATTCAAGGGGGTTATATCTCGGATTCACTGGGGGAGTATGACTCGGATTCATGGGTATATCACGGATTCAAAGGGGGGGTGTCTCCCATGAATTTATGAGTAAGTCTCAGATTCATGCATAGGTATATCTAAGATTAATGGGAGAGCACGTCTAAGATTCAAGGGGTAGCATGTCTCGGATTCATGGTCGGATTGATAGGGGGAGTATGTCTCCGATTCAATGTGGGAGTGGCCTAGGATTCATGGGAGTATTGTTAAGGATTCATGGGTTGCTGTCTTAAAATCCTGGTGGGGTACGTATCGGATTCATAGTGTGGTACGTCTCATATAAAGGGGGTTTCTCAGATTCATGGGTGGTATGTCCAGGATTCATCGTCAGATTGATGGAGGGAGCAAGTCTCCCATTCATGAGGGAGTATGATCTCAAATTCATGGTATGGTCTCAGATTCATAGCATTTCTCGAATTCATTGTATGGTCTTGGATTCAATATGGAGAAGGTTTCCGAATCAATGGGCGAGTGTGGTCAAGGATTCATGAGGTTTTTGTCTAGTATTTATGGGTTGTTATGTCTCGAAATCATGGTGGCATACGTCTCGAATAACTAGGGGAGTATAGTCAAGGATTCAAGATGTGTATCGCAATCATGGTATGTCACATATTAACAGGCAGGTATGTCTTAGATTTATGGGGAGTATGTCTGCGATTCATGGTCATATTTATGGGGTGGGTATGTCTCATATTCATGAGGAAATATTATTTCGGATTCAAGACATTTCTCGGATTCATTGTATGGCCTTGGTTTGATGGGGGAATTTGTCTCCGATTAAAGGGGGAGTGTGGTCTAGGATTCATGTGGATTTTTTTGGGGTTCATGGGTGGTAATGTCTCATATTAATGATGTTGTATGACTAAGATTCATGGGGGAGTATGATTAGGGATTCATGGTATGTATCAAAATCATGGAGTATGTCTCTGATTCCTAGGGGGAGGGTTAAGTCTCCAATTCATAGGGGGTACATTTCGGATTCATTGATCGATATGTCTCGAATTCATGAAGGGGCTTCTCGTATTCAAGGGTGGTATGTCTGGGATTCCTGTGGTAGTATAATCATAGATTCATGGTGGGGGGGGGGGGGGGTGTCTCAAATTCATGATAAGATACCTCGAAGATTCATGATAGAATATTTCTCTGATTCGTGAGGGGAGTATGCATTGAAATTGAAGGAGAATTATGTCTTAGATTCATGGTATGTATCGGAATCATGGAGAGTAAATCTTGAATTCATGTGGTGGTATGTCCCCGAATGATGGGGGTTATGTGTCAGATTCATGGCTGTGTATGTCTCGGATTCTTGAGGGTATGTCTCGGCTTCATGGATAAGTATGGTGAGGGATAGATGGAATGTATGAGAATCATGGTATGTTTTAGATTCATGGGTATGTCACATTCATAGACAGGTATATCTTATATTCAGGAGGGATTATTTCTAGGATTCATAGGAAGTATGTCTGAGATTCATTGGCATATTTAGGGAGTGAGTAGGTCTCATATGCATGAGGGAGTGTGATCACGGATTCATGTCATTTCTCGGATTCATGTTATTGTCTAGGATTGATGGAGAAATATATCTCCGATTCAAGGGGCAATATAATCTAGGATTCATGGGGGTTTTGTCAAGGATTCATAGGTGGCTATCTCTCAGATTAATTGGGGATTATGTCAACGATTCATAGGGAAGTATGATCAGGGATTCATGGTATGTATCAGAATCATGGAGTACGTCTCTGATTCATGGGGGGAGGGATATGTCTCCGATTCATAGGGGGTATGTTTCGGATTCATTGGTCGGTATATCTCGAATTCAGAATAAGGTTTCTCAGATTCATGGATGGCATGTCTAGAATTTATGTGGGAGTATAGTCTCAGATTCATGGAAGATATGTATGAATTTATAGGGAAATATGTATCGAATTCATGATAGGGTACCACGCAGATTCATAGTAGGACATTTCTCAGATTCATGAGGGAATATGGATTGAAAATAAATGAGAACTATGTCTTAGATTCATGTGGGTATGTCTAGAATTCAAGGGGTGGTGTATGTGTCTGGCTAATGGGGGGAGTGTGTGTGAGATTCTTGGGGCGGTATGTATCATATTCGTTGTCTCGGATTTCTAGCGGAGTATGTCTCCGATTCAAAAGGGTTATGTCTTAAATTCATGAGTATGTCACGGATTCATGGATGTGCCATAGATTCATGGGGGGTATGTGTCATGGATTCAGGGTGTTTCTCGAATTTATAGACTAGTATGTCTAAAATTTATGAGAGTATTTCTAGCATTCATAGGTAGTATGTTTCGGATTTGGATTTATGGCTGAGTATAACTAAAATTCACGGTATGTAACAAAGTCATGGAGAGTAAATCTCGAATTCATGCGGGGGAATGTCCCCAATTGATGGGGGGGGGGGGGGGGGGAATGTGTCAGAATCATGGTTCGATATATCTCGGATTAATGGGAGCTATGTCTCGGATTCATCTGTGAGTATATATTGGATTCATATGGAGTGGGGGGCTTAGGTTCATGCCCTTGAATCCAAGAAATATCCCACATGAATTTAAAACCATGCTCCCCCATGAATCTGGGACATACCACCTCATGAATCTCTGACACACCCTTGCATGAATCCGGATTCATGAGGGGTATGTTTCAGTTTCATGGGGGGTATGTCTGAGATTCATGGGAAGTACGTCTTAGATTCACGTGGGAATATGTTCTTAAAGTCAATGTCTCGTATTCAAGGCGGAGTATGACACAGATTAATGAAGGAGAATGACTGAGATTCATGGGCAAGTATGTCTCGCATTAATGAGGGAGCATGGCCTCAAATTCATGGAATTTCTAAGATTCATGGTATGGTATCGGATTCTTGGTAGAGTATGTCTTGAATTCCTGTGAAGAAAACTCAAAATCATGGGGGAGATTGATCTCTAATTCATGGTGGGGGTGTGGCCTCAAATTCTGGTGAGAAGTATGTCTTGGATTCTTGGGGAATATTGTCCCTAATTCATGGGGGATTATGTCTCTGATTCATGGGTATGTTTCAGATTTATGGAAGGAGTATGTCTCCCATTCATAAGGGAGTATGATCTCGGATTCATGGTATGGTCTCAGATTCATAGCATTTCTCCAATCCATGGTATGGACTTGGATTCATTGTGGAGTATGTCTCTGATTCAATGGACGAGTATGGTCAAGGATTCATGTGATTTTTGTCTAGTATTCATGGGTTGTTAAGTCTCCAAATCATGGTGGGGTATGTCTCGGATTCTTAGTGGCATACGTCTCGGATAAATAGGGGAGTCCAAGATTCATGGGGGAGTATGGTCAAGGATTCATGGTATGTATCACAATCATGATATGTCCTAGAGTCATGGGTATGTGACAGATTAATAGGCAGATATGTCTTAGATTCATGAGAGGATTATTTCTAGAATTCATGGGGAGTATGTCTCACATTCATGGTCCCATTTATGGGGTGAGTGTGTCTCATATTCGTGAGAGAGTATAATCTCGAATTCACGGCATTTCTTGGATTCATGGTATGGTCTTAGAGTGATGGGGGAATATATCTCCAATTCAAGTGTGAGTGTGGTTTAGGATTCATGGGGGATTTATCAAAAATTCATGGGTGGCAATGTCACAGATTAATGAGTGAGTATATCTAGGATTCTTGGGAGGGTATGGTCAGGGATTCATCGTTAGTATCAGAATCATGGAGTATGTCTTTAATTCATGGGGGGCGGGGGTATGTCTCCGACTCCTAATGGGTATGTTTCGGATTCATTGGTTGGCATGTCTCAAATTGATGGGGGGTTTCCAAGATTCATGTGGTAGTATAGTCTCATATTCATGTGGGAGTATGTATGAATTTATTGAGGAATATGTCTCAAATTCATGATAGGATACCTCGCAGATTCATGGTAGGATGTCTCAGATTCATGAGGAGAGTATGGATTAAAATTGCAAGGTAACTATGTCTCGAATTCATTGGGGGAGTATGTCTCTTATTCATTGAGGAGTATACTTTGAATCCATTGGTATGTCAGATTTATAGGGGTATGTCTCCGACGATTTATGAGAATGTCTTAGATTCATGCATAGGTTTGTCTTCGAGTAATGGGGGGAGCGGAGCATGTCTATGATTCATGAGGGAGTATGTCACAGATTCATGGTCCGATTGATGGGGGGCAGCAAGTCTCCCATTCATGAGTATGATCTAGAACTCATGGTATTGTCTCATATTCATAACATTTTTCGAATTCATGGTATGGTCCTGGATTCATTATGGAGTATGTCTTCGATTCAATGGGCGAGTGTGATCAATGATTCATGGGGTTTTTGTCTAGTATTCATGGGTTGCTATGTCTCTAAATCATGGTGAGGTACATCTCGGATCCATAGTGGCATGCGTCTCGGATAAATAGGGTAGTCCAAGAATCATGGGGGAGTATGGTCAAGGATTAATGGTATGTATCAAAATTATCAATATGTCCTATATTCACGGGTATGTCACAGATTAATAGACAGGTATCTATTAGATGCATGAGAGATTATTTCTAATATTCATAGGGAGTATTTCATGGGGGATTATTTCTAATATTCATAGAGAGTATGTCTGATATTCATAGTCGTATTTATAGGATGACTATGTCTCATATTCATGGGCAAGTATGATCTTGGATTCAAGGCATTTCTCGGATTCATGTTATGGTCTTGGATTGATGGGAGCGTATATCTCCGATTCAAAGCGGGGAGTAGTCTAGGATTCATGGCATTTTTCTAGGACCCATGGGTGGCAATTCTCAGATTAATGACGAAGTATGTCTCGGAATCATGAGGGATTATGGTCAGGGATTCATAGTATGTATCAAAATCATGGAGTATGTCTCTAATTTATGGGGGGTTAAGTCTCCAATTCGTAGGGGGTATGTTTCGAATTCATTAATCAGTATGTCTGGAATTTATAGAGGGGCTTCTTGTATTCAGGGCTCGTATTTCTAGGATTCATGTGGGAGTATAATCTTAGATCCCTGGGAGTGTATGTTTCAAATTCATGATAAGATACCTCAAAGATTCATGCTAGGATATGTCTCAGATTCATGAGGGGGTGTGGATTGAAATTGAAGAAGAATTATGTCTTAGATTCATTGTATGTATCGGAATCATGAAGAGCAAATCTCGAATTCATGAGGGGGTAGGCCCTCGATTGATGGGGGGTATGTGTCAGATTTATGGTTCAGTATGTCTTGGATTCATGGGGATAAGGTCTCGAATTCTGGTGAAAAGTATGTCTCAGATTCATGGACGATAATATCTCCGATTCATGGGGGATTATGTCTCTAATTCATAGGTATGTTTCAGATTCATGAGAGGAGTATGTCTTCCATTCATGAGGGAGTATGATCTCAGATCCATGGCATTTCTCATATTCCTAGTATATTGTTAGATTCGATGGGGAGTATGTCTCGGATTTAAAGAAGGGGGTTCGGTCTCATATTCATTGGGGTTTATGTCTCGGATTCATAAACAGGTATGTCTCGAATTAATGGGGGAGATTCTCTAAGATTCGTGGGGGAGTATGGTAAAGGATTCATCATATGTATCGAAAGCATGTAGGAGAATGTCTCAAATTCACGTAGGGGGTGTGTATCTGATTCATGTAGGTGTCTTGGATTCAAGGTCTCCAATTTATGACGGAGTACGTATCCAATTCAAGGGGGCTATATCTCGGATTCACTGGGGGAGTATGACTCGGATTCATGGGTATATCACGGATTCAAAGGGGGGGGGTGTCTCCAATGAATTTATGAGTTAAGTCTCAGATTCATGCATAGGTATATCTAAGATTAATGGGAGAGCATGTCTAAGATTCAAGGGGTAGCATGTCTCAGATTCATGGTCGGATTGATGGGGGGAGTATGTCTCCGATTCAATGTGGGAGTGGCCTAGGATTCATGGGAGTTTTGTTAAGGATTAATGGGTTGCTATGTCTCAAAATCCTGGTGGGATACGTATCGGATTCATAGTGTGGTACGTCTCATATAAAGGGGGTTTCTCGGATTCATGGGTGGTATGTCCAGGATTCATCGTCAGATTGATGGAGGGAGCAAGTCTCCCATTCATGAGGGAGTATGATCTCATTTTCATGATATGGTCTCAGATTCATAGCATTTCTCGAATTCATTGTATGGTCTTGGATTCAATATGGAGAAGGTTTCCGAATCAATGGGCGAGTGTGGTCAAGGATTCATGAGGTTTTTGTCTAGTATTTATGGGTTGTTATGTCTCGAAATCATGGTGGCATACGTCTCGAATAACTAGGAGAGTATAGTCAAGGATTCAAGGTCTGTATCACAATCATGGTATGTCACAATCATGAAGAGTAAATCTCGAATTCATGTGATGGTATGTCCCCAAATGATGGGGGTTATGTGTCAGATTCATGGCTGTGTATGTCTCAGATTCATGAGGGGTATGTCTCGGCTTCATGGAGAAGTATGGTGAGGGATAGATGGTATGTATGAGAATCATGGTATGTTTTAGATTCATGGGTATGTCACATTCATGGACAGGTATGTCTTATAATCAGGAGAGATTATTTCTAGGATTCATAGGAAGTATGTCTGAGATTCATTGGCATATTTAGGGGGTGAGTAGGTCTCATATGCATAAGGGAGTGTGATCACGGATTCATGTCATTTCTCGGATTCATGTTACGGTCTAGGATTGATGGAGAAGTATATCTCCAATTCAAGGGCCAATATAATCTAGGATTCATGGGTGTTTTGTCAAGGATTCATAAGTGGCTATCTCTAAGATTAATTGGGGATTATGTCAACAATTCATGGGGGAGTATGATCAGGAATTCATGGTATGTATCAGAATTATGGAGTATGTCTCATATTCATGTGGGGAGGGATATGTCTCCGATTCATAGGGGGTATGTTTCGGATTCATTGGTCGGTATGTCTCGATTTCAGAATAGGGTTCCTCAGATTCATGGATGGCATGTCTAGAATTTATGTGGGAGTATAGTCTCAGATTCATGGAAGATATGTATGAATTTATAGGGAAATATGTATCGAATTCATGATAGGGTACCACGCAGATTCATAGTAGGACATTTCTCAGATTCATGAGGGAATATGGATTGAAAATAAATGAGAACTGTCTTAAATTCATGTGGGTATGTCTATAATTCATGGGGGGTGTATGTGTCAGGCTAATTGGGGGGGGGGGGGGGGGGGGGTGTGAGATTCTTGGGGCGGTATGTATCATATTCGTGGTCTCGGATTTCTAGCGGAGTATGTCTCCGATTCAAGAGGGTCATGTCTTAAATTCATGAGTATGTCACGGATTCATGGGTGTGCCATAGATTCATGAAGGGGTATGTGTCATGGATTCAGGGTTTCTCGAATTCATAGACTGGTATGTCTAAAATTCATGGGGAGAGTATTTCTAGCATTCATAGGTAGTATGTTTCGGATTTATGGATGAGTATAACTAAAATTCACGATATGTAACAAAATCATGGAGAGTAAATCTTGAATTCATGCGAGGGAATGTCCCCAATTGATGGGGGGAATGTGTCAAATTCATGGTTCAGTATATCTCGAATTAATGGGGGCTGTGTCTCGGATTTATTTGTGAGTATATATTGGATTCATAAGGAGGGGGGCTTAGGTTGATACCGTTGAATCCGAGAAATATCCCACATGAATTTAAAACCATACTCCCCCATGAATCCAGGACATACCACCCCATGAATCTGAGACACACCTCCGCATGAATCCGGATTCATGAGGGGTATGATTCAGTTTCATGAGGGGTATGTCTCAGATTCATAGAAAGTACGACTTTGATTCACATGGGAATATGTTCTCAAAGTCAATGTCTCGTATTCAAGGGGGAGTTTGACTCGGATTAATGAAGGAGTATGATTGAGATTCATGGGGGAGTATGTCTCGCACTAATGAGGGAGTATGGCCTCAAATTCATGGAATTTCTAAGATTCATGTTATAGTATAGGATTCATGGTAGAGTATGTCTTGAATTCATGTGGAAGAAAACTCAATCATAAGGGGAGCATGATCTCTAATTCATGGTGGGGGTATTGTCTCGAATTCTGGTGAGAAGTATGTCTCAGATTGATAGAGGATAATATCTCTGATTCATGAGGGATTATGTATCTGATTCATGGGTATGTTTCAGATTCATGATAGGAGTATGTCTACCATTCATAAGGGAGTATGATCTCAAATTCATGGTATAGTCTCAGATTCATAGCATTTCTCCAATCCATGGTTTGGTTGGATTCATTGTGGAGTATGTCTCCGATTCAATGGGCGAGTGTTGTCAAGGATTCATGTGGTTTTTGTCTAGTATTCATGGGTATATCACGGATTCATAGGGGATATGTCTCCCATGAATTTATGAGTAAGTCTCAGATTCATGCATAGGTATATCTTAGATTAATGGGAGAGCATGTCTAGGACTCATGGGAGAGCATGTCTCAGATTCATGGTCGTATTGATGGGGGGAGTATTGTCTCCGATTCAATGGGGGAGTGGTTAGGATTCATGGGAGTTTTGTTTAGGATTCATGGGTTGCTATGTCTCAAAATCATGGTGGGGTACATATCGGATTCATTGTGGGGTACGTCTCAAATAAATGTGGTTTCTCGGATTCATGGGTGGTATATCCAGGATTCATGGTCAGATTGATGGAGGGAGTAAGTATCCAATTCATGAGGGAGTATGATCTCGAATTCATGGTATAGTCTCAGATTCATAACATTTCTTGAATTCATGGTATGGTCTTGGATTCATTATGGAGTAGGTTTCCGATTCAATGGGCGAGGGTGGTCAAGGATTCATGAGGTTTTTGTCTAGTATTTATGGGTTGTTATGTCTCGAAATCATGGTGGCATACGTCTCGAAATCATGGTGGCATACGTCTGGAATAACTAGGGGAGTATAGTCAAGGATTCATGGTAAATGTATCACAATCATGGTGTGTCACAGATTAATAGGCAGGTATGTCTTAGATTTATGGGGAGTATGTCTTAGATTCATTGTCATATTTATGGGGTGGGTATGTCTCGTATTCATGAGGGAGTATTATTTCGGATTCAAAACATTTCTCGGATTCATTGTATGGCCTTGGATTGATATAGGAATTTGCCTCCGATTAAAGGGGGAGTGTGGTATAGGATTCATGTGGGTTTTTTTAGGGTTCATGGGTAGTAATGTATTATATTAATGATGGTTTATGACTAAAATTCATGGGGGAATATGGTTAGGGATTCATGGTATATATAAAAATCATGGAGTATGGAGTATGTCTCCGATTCATGGGGGGGAGGGTTAAGTCACCGATTCATAGGGGGTATGTTTCAAATTCATTGATCGATATGTCTCGAATTCATGGAGGGGCTTCTCGTATTCAAGGGTGGTATGTCTAAGATTCCTGTGGGAGTATAATCTTATATTCATGGGGGTGTTATGTCTCGAATTCATGATAAGATACCTCGAAGATCCATGCTAGGATATTTATCTGATTCTTGAGGGGAGTAAGAATTGAAATTGGAGAATTATGTCTTAGATTCATGGTATGTATCAGAATCATGGAGAGTAAATCTTGAATTCATGTGAGGGTATGTCCTCGATTGATGGGGGGTGTGTTAGATTGATGGTTGAGTATGTCTCGGATTCATGGGAGTGTTTCGGATTCATTGAGTAAGGTCTGGGATACATGGTACATATGAGAATCATGGTATGTCTCAAATTCATGTGTATGTCACAGATTCATAGACAGGATATGTCTCATATTCATGGGGGGAATATTTCTAGGATTCATCGGAAGTACGTCTCATATTCATTGTCATATTTATGGGGTGAGTAGGTATCATATTCATGAGCGAGTATGATTTTGGATTCATGGCATTTCCCTTATTCATAGTACAATCTTGTATTTATGGGAAAGCATGACTCCGATTGAATGGGCAGTATGGTCTAGAAATCATGAGGGTTTTGTCAAGGATTCATGGTATGTATCACAATCACGGTATGTCCTAGATTCATAGGTATGTCACAGATTTATAGGAAGGTATGTCTTAGATTCATGGGGAGTATGTCTGAGATTCATGGTCGTATTTATGGAGTGGGTATGTCTTGTATTCATGAGGTAGGATGATCTCGGATTCATGGTATGGTCTTAAATTGATGGGGGAGTATGTCTCCGATTCAAGGGGTAGAATGGTCTAGGATTCATGAGGGTTTTTCTAGAATTCATGGGTGACAATGTATCAGATTAATGATGGTGTATGCCTAGGATTCATGGGGGACTATGGTCAGGAAAAAATCATGGAATATGTCTCCAATTAATGGGGGGGTTAAGTCTCCAATTCATATGGGGTATGTTTCAGATTCATTAATCGGTATGTCTCGAATTCATGAAGGGGCTTCTCGGATTCAAGGGTGGTATGTCTAGGATTCATGTAGGAGTATAATCTTAGATTCATGAGGGATTATGTCTTGAATTCATGATAAAGATATGTCTCAAATTCGTTAGGGGGTATGGATTGAAATTGAAAAAGAATTGTCTTAGATTCATGGTATGTATCAGAATTATGGAGAGTAAATCTCGAATTCATGTGGTGGTATGTCCCCGATTGATGGGGGTTGTGTCAGATTCATGGTTGTGTATGTCTCGGATTCATGAGGGGTATGTCTCCGATTCATGGAAGAGTATGGTCAATGATAGATGGTATGTATGAGAAACATGGTATGTCTTAGATTCATGGTGAGAGTAAATCTCGAATTCATGTGGTGGTATGTCCCCGATTGATGGGGGTTGTGTCATATTCATGGTTGTGTATGTCTCGGATTCATGAGGGGTATGTCTCCGATTCATGGAAGAGTATGGTCAGTGATAGATGGTATGTATGAGAAACATGGTATGTCTTATATTCATGGGTATGTCACAGATTCATATGCAAGTATGTCTTATATTCAGGGGGGGTTATTTCTAGGATTCATAGGAAGTATGTCTGAGATTCATTGACATATTTATGGTGTGAGTAGGTCTCGTATGCATGAGGGAGTATGATCTCGGATTCATGTCATTTCTCGGATTCATGTTACGGTCTTGGATTGATGGGGAAGTATATCTCCGATTCAAGGGGCAATATAATCTAGGATTCATGGGGGTTTTGTCAAGGATTCATGGGTGGCTATGTCTCAGATTAATTGGGACAGTGTATGATATTATGATGATGATTCCTCGCATTCATGGATGGGACAGTGTATGATATTATGATGATGATTTATAAACAATTCATAATAAGATAAATATTAGAATGTTAGAAACATCTAACATTCAATACCCATCTTTCAAAGAAGTATGAAAAATTAACGATAGAATATAATATAAATATAATCAAATAAAAAAAGAACACAATTTACAACAAAATAACTTGTTTTTAGCCAATAAAATAAACCAAATAAAATGACATGGTGAGTCATCTTGTCACAATTTATAAACCAAATATAATAAAATTGTATAAATACAGGTATCACTTATGCTTCACATTTATAAACCAAATAAAATAAAATGATATAGAAACAGCCAAACAAGTGTCACAATTATAAATCAAATAAAATGCAGTCGTATAGAGAGAGAGAGATGAGGTTAAGAGAGAGAATGATAAAGAGGGACGAACATATATAAATAGAGAGAATGAAAGGAGAGACATCCGCTGATGAAGGAGGTCAGCGCCGAAGCCTCAAGCCGCTGATGAAGGAGTCAGGGTCATCGGGAAGATCATTGATGAAGGTGGCCCTTTGTTTTATGCTTTTTTTTCCGAAACTGCCCAAAGTTGTGCTCCCGCTTAAGCGGGCACACATGCAGAATCGAGCCGCCTATGCGGGCCCAACTCACATATACACGGATTTCCTGGAAATTGGTTCGATCACCCGACCGAACCGCATGCCGATTTTCAAAACATTGATAGGTGGTATGTCTATGATTCATGTGGGAGTATAATCTTAGATTCATGGGAGAATATATATGAATTTATAGCGGAGAATGTCTCAAATTCACGATAGGGTACCTTCCAAATTCATAGTAGGATATGTCTCAGATTCATGAGGGGAGTATGGATTTAAATTGAAGAACTGTCTTAGACTCATGCGGGCATGTCTAGAATTCATAGAGGGAGTATGTCTCAGGTTAATGGGGGTGTCCAAGATTTATGGGGGGTTATGTATCATATTCGTGGTCTTAGATTTATGGCGGAGTAGCTCTACGATTCAAGAGGGTTATGTCTCAAATTCATGGGTACGTCACGGATTCATGGGTGTGCCTTGGATTCATGGAGGGTGTATCTCAAATGGATTCAGGGTGTCTCGGATTCATGGACGAGTATGTCTCTAATTCATGGGGGGGCATTTCTAAGATTCATAGGGCAATATGTCTCGGATTCATGGTAGAGTATGACTAGAATTTATGGTATGTATCAGAATCATGGAGAGTAAATCTCAAATTCATATGGGAGTATGTCCCCGATTGATGGGGGGTAAGTGTCAGATTCATGGTTCAGTATGTCTTGGATTCATGAGGGTGTCTTGGATTCATGGGAGGATGTCTCAGATTTATGTGGGTGTATATCTTATATTCATATGGGAGGGGGGCTTGGGTTCTTACCCTTGAATCCGATAAATATCCCACGTAAATTTAAAACCATACTTCTCCCATGAATCCGGAACGTACCACCCCATGAATCTCGGACACACCCCCGCATGAATCCAGATTCATGAGGGTATGTTTCAGTTTCATGGGGGGAATGTTTCAAATTCATGAGAAATATGTCTCAGATTCACATGGGAATGTGTTCTCAAAGTCAATGTCTTGTATTCAAGGGGGAGTGTGTCTCGCATTAATGGGGGAGTATGGCCTCAAATTCACGGGGGGTATGTCTCGGATTGATGGGTATGTTTCAGATTCATAGGGGGTAATATCTCGGATTCATGGTCTAAGATTCATTGGGGAGTATATCTCAGATTCATGGGTGTATGTCCAAGATTCATGGGAGAGAATATGGCAAAGTATGGTCTTGGATTCATTGTAGGGTATATCTTGGATTCATGGTAGAGTATGTCTCAGATTCATGGGGTGAGTATAGAGGGAGTATGGTCTTGGATTCATGTAGGTCATGTGTCTCAGATTCTTGAAGATGTTCCGGATTCACAGGGAGAGTATATCTCCGATTCATGGGAAGTATGTCTACGATTCATATGTATGTTTCAGATTCATGGGTGGTATGTCTCAGATTCACGGGAGAATATGACTCAGATTTATTGAGGGGTATTGTTTCAAATTCATGGGGGAGTAGGTGTAGGATTAATGGGGATGTATCTTATTGGATTCAAGAGGGAGTATGTCTCATTCATGGGTATGTTACAAATTCAAGGATGAGTATGTATCGGATTCATGATATTGAATTAATGGGTGAATACGGTCACAGGTGCAAGTCTAGATTCATGATCTCAAATTCATGGGGGGAGTCTGAGATTCATGGACAGTAATATGAGGGAGAATGTCTCGCATTTATTGTAGGGTATGTCTCACATTCATCATCATGTGTCGAATTCCCTATAGCTAGTTCATCTACTTTGTTGTGTGATAAAAAGAATGTCATTATCCTTGCCACAGACTCTGTTCTTCATGAGAGGACCAAACACATTGAGGTTGATGTTCACTTTCTCCAAGAGAAAGTTAAGTCGGGTGTCATTGACACAGTTTATGTCTCCTCTAATGAGCTACTTGCTGACATGTTCATTAAGTTTGTTGGTCCCTCTACCCTCCATTCTAGCTTTACCAAGCTGGGTTTGATTGATATCTTCGCTCTGGCTTGAGGGAGAGTAATGGAGTTATTATAGAGGAATTCACTTTCTCCAAGAGAAAGTTCAATCAGGTGCCATTGGCATAGTTTTTGTCTCCTCTAATGAGCAATTTGTTGACATATTCATCAAGTCTGTTGATCCCTCTGCCCTTCGTTCTAGCTTTACCAAGCTAGGTTTGATTGATATCTTTGCTCCAGCTTGAGGGAGAGTATTGGAGTTATTATAGAGGAATAAGCCTATTAGACCTATTCCTCAAGGCCCGCAAGCTCGAATTTTGTCATAGGCTTTCTGGTCTTTTCTATTTCTAGGTTTTGTATATATTGTGACATTTTGACCTCCATTATTGTATATAACAATATTTCATTAGTTTCTTCTTTTTTCACTACACATCGTCTAAATCTAAGTTTTGAAACATTTGACTTCAACCACTGAATAGTGATTAATAATACACAAACTAAAATGGCAATAAAATCATTTATATGTATGTTTTTCTGCTCCTAGATTTTTTTTTAGCAACTACCAAATTTTTTGTTTGAAATATTTCACTAAAAAGTTACTTGTGTCATGAGTTTCTCGTCTTACAAGCACAATGGTTCCTTTTTTTATGGAAAACATATTTATATTGATAAGTTGGTTTTAAGCTTCGTAGTAATTTAGTGCCTACATTTGTCTCAATATAAAGTATATCCATCTACGTGTTTAATAATTAATTATTATATGATAAAAAAAAAATCTTATTATAGCAGCATTCAGCAGTACATATTGACATTTAATATGAAGACTTAACCAAGTAAAAAGTGACAATATGACCATGCTTAGAAATATATATGAATGTCACTTTGAGGTTTATCAGGTGTAACTTACCTGAGAAGTCTTTATCCTCCATTGCAATTGATGATATAGATGCTGAAAATTATTTAGTTAACAGAAAACAGGTTAGTATATGCTGCTCCTCTTCAATATACTCATTTGCAAGAAAAACGAAGACAAAAACTGAATTACAATCAAATAAATAAAAAGTGTCAACAGCCCTTTTGTGTTCATATGTTGGATAATATGCATAACAATGGATGGTAATAATAGTGGTAGTGGTACTAGTAGAAGATATCCCAAAAGGCAATCATTATTGTTTTTACATGTAATTGTGTCAAAACTCAAAAAGTGATCGGAGCTTCCCATACTCAGATATTTATACAAGCAACCAACCATCCTTTGCAGGATCTTTTCATAATTATCTCAATGAAATCAAATAAAGGGGTTAAAAATGGCATCAACTGAAGGGGTTAAAAATGCACAAATCTTAATATTAGGAAAAAGGGATAATCATATATTCATTAGAACAACCAAATGACTAAATCATCACCACGACATAGATCTTAAAATTTTTTAAGAAATCGAATAAGCAAGATAAGGTTAGACCTCCCCAAACATTAAATCCACACAAGACTCATATATATTAACACAAACACTTTAGTGCAGATGTTACTCAGTTTGCACGGCAAATTCCTTCCAATGTGATAATTACATCTCCAGATCATGAAATTTAACTATGAATACACCAATTATCAGATATCACCACGATTTTGTATAATTTGAACATGTACGAACATTAGATGTGAAGATTAGCAACTATTATGTGATTTGTTCGTCACTATAGTGTCTCACGGTCAAAATTATGTCACTAGAAACAAGAAAATAAAAACAAATCAAAAGACTGACCGAGAACTCCATGTTACATTCGCTTCGCGTTGGGTCGCCGTGGACATGACAGACGGTGAAGAATGTCTAAGTGGCACCAAAATTGTCTCCTCCTGTTGTACATTTTTTTTAATCTTTAAACGGTAGGCCTTTATCTTCTATTCATCCATAACAAAGACAAGCCCAATATGTATCAATATAAAGATTGGTTTAATAAAAATGTACAATGGGCATTACCATTATCAATAATGGAGGTTGATATGAAGCTGTTGGATGATGAGAATGGACGGCTGGGAGGGAAGAGGCATGAAAGAGATGGAATGCCACTTAGAATTCAACCAAATCAGTACATGTTGCATTCACTTAGAAATTAAGGATCCCTAATTGACGAGAAAACAAAAACAAATTAAAAGATTGACTGAGAATTCCATGAAGCACTGAAAATAAGGAACCTAATTGATGAGAAATCGTCACCTCGTGTAGAAATCGAAGCCAATCGATCGGTTGGAGGAGACTAAACGAATGTGATGTTTAGGACGTCCAATCTGCTCTTCATCTCCTTCAATAGAAAGACCAGTTTAGAAGCTTCAGCCCTGGATGGAAAAAGCGTCAATATGTGACGATTTGAGATAAAACAGGGGTAGAGGTCAGATCGGCGAGAGGACTCACTTGATTAGGGTTTCATTTGGGGCCGAATTTGGAATCTCTTCCATTGTTGTTGTTGCTCTCTCTGTGGAAAATCAAAAGACAATCAATAGAAATGAATACATTGTTTGAAAATAACAAAAGAGAGATCATCTGCTCATGTATTAATAATAGTTTTTTGGCACGTGCCAAGGCACATGATATCATAGAAAATATTTGGTAAAAGTTCCATAACACATTCCTCAAATATGAAAAGCACATACATACATACACATATATAGTTTTACATGAAGATTTAAAAGAGGGTTATAAGAGACTCATGCAACTGAATTACCCTTGATTAAACAGCTGAAATCGCTAAAAGTCATGCTAAACAACATCTATGCATGTGAGTTCTTCTCTAATGTAAACTTCATGTAAAATATTTGCTTCAAGGCCAAAAAAAATTATCAACTCATTTGGTTTCAAGCAGTCTTAGGCATGGAAACCACAATATACACACCAACAAGGACAATAGCAGCTCCAAATGAAAATCAAGCTTAAGAAAGATAATCAAAGTGCATAAATAATAAATAAAATATTCTATATCAGGGGAAAAAATCGCAAATCAACAAATCTTAGATCATCAATAAGGATATCAAAAAATCTATGCATTAGGTGAGTTTGCCATATTCACTTCAATCATATTCATCCAACCACATCATTCCACATTTGATAAGTATTCCCAATTAGTAGCATAGTCTATGCCAAATATGTACATTGAATAAACAGAAAATATTGGTCCAAATTAATAATCCAAAGCAAAGTACATAAATAATAATAATACAACCCCCCCCCCCCACACACCCACATCCACCCAGTGTGAGCAGTAGCCAAGACGGCTATGTCCCACCCAGATCCCTTTAAAACCTCAATTAACAAAACACCATTTACAAAATCCTCAATTAACAAAACACACCCCCTGGTGTAAGCAGTAGCCAAGAAGCCGATGCCCTGCAGTGTAGGCGGTCAACAATTCTATTTTTTGAACAATACTAATAACTCATACAACAATTTCTAAGAAGAAAACTAAGAATTGAACAATTCCATAACAAATGCCAATATGAACAAACCCCAATACCTCATCTTAGATGAATTTACACAATAAAAAGAAAGAAGTATCAAGGTGCTCGAAGTGAGGTCAATACATCTGTTTCCGTTCATGAACTTCATGCCAAATCTTTCATCCTTTTTTTTTTTGAACGAACAAACAATAATACCACACAGGATGCACAAGTCCTAATCTAATACTTTAGTAAAGTAACTTGAAACGAAAACATGGTGATCAGATTCTCAGGAAACTACCTCCAAGACATCACACTCCTTGTCGGCCTCAATATATACATGACCCTTAGCATGGTCAAGAGCAAAAACAGATGTTATCTGCAGGCTGCAGCTTAGTATTCAGCATTTGCAAGTCAATAAACTTCTGTATGAGACAAAATGCAATCTGTCGCTCCCTCCCTGTCTGCAAAATCACACATCCAATAATCAAAATCCACCAAATCATGAACCACAGATCCCAAAAGGGATACAAAAAGAACCATTACCATGCATTTGACCCTAGAACGTTCGGATCACTCACGGAGTGGACCGACAGCATCATGGCATCATACTCCTTCGCCGCCTTGTCGTACACCACGTGTTTCGAGCCCGGCCCGTAACGCCGCCTCACAAACTCCTCCAACTCGTCGCCGCTGAGATCCTCCTCCTTCGGCACGAGCGGAACGAACGATCCCTTCCCGGATCACTTGTCCCCTTTCCCCATAGCTTCAACATCCTCCATGAAACCTGCATCCACCACAAAAACCTTAAAAAAAACGAAACCCTAAAAAAAACACAGCATCAGCCGAAACCCTAGATGGACTCGCCATTTCCCACCTCCTAAATCATCGATGAAGCTGTCATCGTCAGCGGAGGCGTCGTCTTCAGAGTCGGAGGGGTCGGCCACGACGGCCTCCGCGTCGAGGAAGCGGAGGACCTCGGAGATCTTCTTCTTCTTCGCGCGCTTCTCCGCGGCCCTGGTCGACGTAGCGGCTGCGGACGGCGCCTTCCGCTTGCCGGAAGTGGAGGCGCCTTCTTCGGCGGCGGCGTACGCGATTCCCTTCCCCTTCACCGCCATTGTTGGTGGCCGATCGGAGAGAGAGAATGAACGAACGAGGGTTTCAGTGAGCTTTCGAGTTTTGCAGGGCTTGCGATTTATCGATTTTTCATTTTATTTTCGTTTTTTATTTTTGTGTGGGTTTTTTTTGGGGGAATATATTCGACAGTTCACAGAGAGACCGAATTGGGGAGAGAGGAGGGTAGAAGTTGTTGTCCTTTGTTTTCAGAATATTTACGAAACGACCATGATATCTTCTCCGTTGATCCTGATTTGAACGGACCAGATTTGTACTAATCGTGTAGCAATTGATGATTTCGAATAGAGGGGCATTACGCGAAATGTCTGTCTGTCTTCATTTCAGAAGCCGAAGCTTTTTAGTTGAAAAGGCCACGGATGTTTGGTTGTAATTACATGGATATGCCATGCATATGGTCGGGTCTGCATTAAAGATCCGGTTGGGTGTTAAACGGATCCATCTAATTGTCCGATTTTGGGCGAGTAGATATCACGTAGAAAAACGTTACGTTCAGTTAGGGGAGCAACTTTAGGTGGGTTGGGTTGGATTAGGACTCAACCAGAAATTGGAGGAAATCAACCCAATCCTTAGGGCGGGGTTGGGGCGGAAGGCAGGGCTAGTCCAGGTAGAGAAAAATGCATCCGAGAAGATATGTCGATGGTTCTCAGCGTCTGTGGAGGTTTGAGAAGGCAGAGAGGCAGTGTTCTGCACACATAGATACTGTAAGTATCGATGGTTTCACATTTTATAGACACTCCTATGTCGATCCTTTCAGAAAAAACATTACTATTTCATTTGTCCCTTCAAATCTCTAAAAATAACAAAGTTTATAGCGTTGTTTTTTTTAAAAAGGTATGAATTATCTATATGTGTTAATATCATGAAAATGGACACAATGAAGAAAGGCAAATGCTATGAACTTTATTTCTGAGAGTTCATCAATCGACAGTGTGTCTACAATATAAAATTTGCTCGACATCGATACTATCTACCATGTTTTCAGTACCTACGGGTTTTTCTTCTGTTTCCTATCGACAATGTGTCTATGATATAAAATTTGATCGACATCGATATTATCTGACATGTTTATATGGTTTATATGGTTGAGTGTGTAAAGAATTGATTATAAATGGATTTTTATATCCATGACCTGTTTATTTAGGTGTGTTTAGTAAAGATAGGGGTGCAAATAGATGAACCCTCCATCTAATTGTCAAATTTTAGGCTGAGTAGATATCCAATATTAAAGGAAAAGGATAGCCCTCTATACCGTTTTTATTTATTTTTTAATCATATTCTCTCTTTGAAATGTATGTTGGTATATGAAATGATGTATATTATAATACAATAATGTATTTTTTTCAAGCAAAAAAAGACAAAAAATCATGCCATAAACTATTATAAAAGTTATACACTATGATAGCATAATATATGTTGCATTATCATAACGTATCGGCTGCAAATGGGCTGCATGTATTAGCGCTCCAATACTAAAATGTTGGATAATGTTGCGTTCAGTCCGTTCAAAGCCCAATAATTTTGGGTTAGATGCGAGTCGAGTTCAGTTTGTGTTTCTAAAATATGTTATTCCTAACTAAAAACAGAGAATATCAAAAAACCATAATTTGTTAAAAATGTGAAAATCCCTCTGTAAATGATAATTTTACGCATCCGAATATATTATAAAACCATTTTGGGGGGATAAAATCATCATTTATATATAATTTTTTACATTTTTAACACAATATAGGGGGTTTTGGTAATTGGTTTTCAGTCAAGATTAATCAGACAAAACATTAGGAAAATAATCATAATCTATCAGTAAAAATTTAACTCAGTGAGCTATTTGGATTTACATGAGTGTTTTCAGGGGGTTATATGTATTTTGGATAGTTTATAGGGAGTTATATGGATTTTTCTCTAAAAAATTATATATTTTAACTCTATGAATATTCTATGAATGGCATCTGGTTCAAATGTTTTTCAACAGCTTTATCTATAACACTTATAGCCCCCGTTTGGATGTAGAATAAGATTTATTCTTGGATATACATTTATCTGAGCATAAGTGTGTATAAATAAGGATAAAGTGATTTTGTGTTTGATTGTATTTTGAATTATTCTCGTTGGGAATCGTAAGAATAAATGTTTTGTTGTTTGAGTAAAATGTTAATAAAGTATGGATAAGGATTTATCTATATTACTATATAAAAGTCTCTTAAACCAAAAACCTGTCATTTGACAATTTTGCCCTTGTCAATTCATTCAATCCCATTACAGTCCATTCACACCATTTTAATGACAACCATTTTTTTCATTTTAACCTTACATTTCTATTCAATTCCATTAAAATCCATTTACATCATTTTAATCTCATTTATAATATATTATAATACTTACATTTCATCATGTAACATATTTATTAACTTATATTTAAAATTGGTTATCATAATATTAATAGGATAGTCCTACATTTCTATTTAATTCCATGAAAATTCATTTACAACATTTTAATTTCATTCATAGTTTATTCAAATACATACATTTCATCATGTGACATATTAACTTATAGTTAAATTTGATTATCATATCATAATATTATTAGGATAAGAGGATCCTTCCATTTTTTCATTTTACCCCCTACTTTTATATTCAATTTCATGAAAATCATAATATTATCAGGACAATGGAATACATAAAAAAATGAAAGGATATTTAAAATATAATCCGTTGTTAGAACATATTTTGTACTCTATATTGATTATATAAAAATTATGTTACCACATATGTTACCACTCGAAGAATTTACCCCGTCCAATTAATAAAATTCTTCCAAACCCTTTTTTAATGAATCATTCATCATTCTCACACCGTTTCACATGAAAACATTATTTTCATTAATTACTATTAAAACCTTCAAATGAAAATTCATCACTCATCAAATCTAAAAAATACATTATGACTCTAAAATTAAGACTATTCCACTTCCTTCCTAACGTTTCAAATCCTCTCATCTTCTCCTCTCAATCATCACCATCCCTAATAAAGGTATGTGGGTATAATAAAAATATTATATGACAAAATAAAATTATTTTTTACATGAATGCGGATTATATTCATGAAATTAACTTCAATTTGAATACTAAATATCAAAATATTAATATTAATATAGAGATATTAGATTTCTTGTATTTGAAGTTATTATTATAAAGATGTTATTGTAACTAAATTATTTGATATTAATATTAATCAAAATATATTTTAGACTTTATTTATGTGCATCTGCACATGCACAACAACTAGTAAAAGGTAAAAAGGTAATGATAGTTGATTTGACAGGTGATTTATAAGAGGTGATGACAGTTGATTTAACAGTAGACCCGCTTATTCTTTGGGTGGAATAACCTAAGATAAATTGTATTCTATGGTTGATTGGAATCCATATACCACTTTATACCAATTTATTCTGACACACTTCATCTAGGTTTATCCGAGCTTTTCAAACACAAAAAAAATTTTATCCGGAGTTATCCTAGGTTATCCGGAGCTTATCCGGTATCCAAATGGGGGCATAAAGTGTTACAATGAGGACAAAATTCGGTCAATTTTTGTCCTCTTGTGAGCTTTTTATAAATCGGTTCCCAGATTCTATAAGTTTCACAACAAAGCCCCTATCTCTATTTCAAATAGGTCCCTAATATTTATATCCATGTCCCTGACAAAAAGGCCATGTTGTCCTTTTTTTGGGCTATTTGAAGAACTGCCCCCTGATTCTACCAGTTTCACAATCCGACCCCTATATATTTATACCCATGTCCCTAACAAAACTCTACCAATTTTATCTTTTTGCTGGGCTATTTTCATATCAATCCCTAGATTCTACCAGTTTTACAATCATACCCTAATTGTACTATAAACAGATCCCTGATTTAGATTTCTAGATTCATAATCAGGTGCCTCATCTCAAAACATGAGATCTTAAACTTCAAATTTCATGAAATTTCATCCACTAATTTTTTTGTTTCATTTAATAAATACTAAAATTACAAAAGGTATTAGACCCATTTCAACTCATAAAGTTATTGATGGAAATCTTGTTTTTGAATGTAAAATGTATTCTGTCTTTTGTTTGATTTATACATATCACTATTTATTTGGATGTGAAAATAAGTACTATTTTTTTTGGACGGTATTTTTTTATTAATTATATTGTTTATTAGATTCTTTTTTTTTGGTGGAGGGGGGCGTAGGAAGTTTGGAATTTGGTATGATAGTATGTCTCTCCTTTTCGCAGACGCCCAAGTATTATATTTGTCAGGTTTAGTTACTTAATCTTTTTTTATCTCAGGTTGTTGTTGTTATTGACTGAGTTTTTTTTTTTGGTGAGTTGTGTGGCTTTGATTAGATTGATTTTTGATTGGGGAAATCGTGCTTTTGAATTTGAAATTTTTATCTTTTTTTTTCTTAGTTGATTTTGTGACAAAATTTATATGAACTCAGAGAAGATTCAATAAATTCAGTTAAAACATAACTTATATGAATAGAGAAGATTTAAATGAACCAATAATGCACTCGATTTCAATAGAATTTCAAGTTAATTTAGGCACACTTTCTATATAATTAAGGATTGAAGTGACGAAGATTTGTGTTGGTTGATAGAGATGTTGTATATACAATATGGATACTATAATCTTTTTTGTTTTAGGATAAGTTAATAAATTTTCTTCTTCATTTGTAATATATATTTGGATCTATACAATACATGCCCAAGAGGGCCTCCCATTGAAATGACTATGTCCTCTACCAGCTTTTCAAAGCTGCGTGGGACAAATATTAATTAATTAATTTACATTGATATAACATATGACCTTTCTTCATCAATCTCTTTTGTTAATATATATTAGAAATTATGCGTTAAGATTTATTCCTTACAATTAAATCGTCATAGTGATCATGCCGCAAAAATGTGTTATCTTCTGTTCCTCATGCTTTGTATTCTTACTCTCACTGTCTCACACTATCATCATGTAAATGAGATGCAATTTGCATGGTCTACTTAATTGTTGATATTTGATCAATGATATAAAAATAAGATAAATATTATTGGTGGGCGGTTCATTTATATAATTTGTTTTTTACATCAAGTATCTGTTAAAATTATGTCTCTTATTATCGCGTATAGTGAGATAACGGAGAAAATTGAAACAATGACTCTAAACTACCTAATATTTTTGGGTTCCAAATGTGGAGGGAAAGGAATACACTAAAAAAAATGAAAAGTGAGAGATTCCTACGAGGATGCAGAAGAAGCAGTAACTAATCAAATTAAAGAAAAGTGTGATGTAACTATGTATTATATTATCCACAAAGTTTTTCAACTTATAAATGGTGTAAGTAACATGTACATTATATTGTAACATTTTTTCATTACAAAATTATTAAAACTCATTTTTATTCTAAACCATTATTTTTTTAATCTTATCTTAATATTCTAAATATATGATAAATTTTATATATTTTATATATTACCAAATTCTCTAATAAATTAATTAAAATTAATTTTAAAAAGGAATATAAATTACATATTAAAAAATCATTAAATTTTAGAAAATTTATAATTTTAATTCACATTTTAAATAATTTTTTTGATTAACTATTGTTATCAATGAAAGAGCCTCTTTTTAATTTTAATATTTTTTATTTCATTATTTTGCTGGTGGGTTGTTTTTGAAGATTAATTAACATATCATGTTATTTGGTGGGTTATAGGGATGTCAGTGAGGTCCATTTATTTTTATTATAAAAAATTCATTGGGATTAAAGGATTTTGATCATAAAATTATTTTATTTTATTTTTGATAGTTTTTCTAAAGGTTCATTAACATTTCATGTTATTTATTAATTCAATTTTGTCACGCACATTATTCGTGGAAAAAAAAACTAGTTAAAAATACTAACATGAAAAGTAAGGATGAATGATTCTATTTTTGTTATATTTTATTTTGCATGCAAAGATTTTATGTGAAGTTGTTTATAAAAAAATTAAATATTTAGGTATTTTCAGTGATACGTCCTAAATTTCAATTACTAATACAAGCCCACAAAGAGGCATATAAAATTCTAGGTTTTTTTTTTTTTTTTTGGTAAGTAGGCCTCTCAGGTCAGTTCTATTAATAACAGTTAAAAAAATGATGTACAATGATCAACTATTGACAAACTCATTTGCAAAGCAGCCTCATCAAAAGATGTGAAATTTATGTCTCAGCCCACTTAGTGTGGCGGTCAGACTCATCGCGGGAGATTCAAATCTCTTATCGGTGCCACACTTTCATTGATATATTTAGTCTTTTTTACAGTAAAAAACATAAATCACACATATTTTACATTTTTAAAAAAATAATAAATTAATATTTTCTAATGTCTAATAAGATATGTGTTTCAATAAAAAGTACATATTATATTATTTATAG